>JAOCNA010000015.1:1302316-1321906 GCA_026546675.1 Papilio helenus | reverse complement strand
AATGGGATTGACACACTCATCGCGATCTGGCGCGATAACATTCCCGCCATGGGTGGATATCTTACACAGGATGGTCAGGCTTATATTTAATTTTTTTTGTTTGTATCCCTTACAAAGTGCAGTCGACGACGCACTTACTAACAATAAATACACTGGTGTTGCCATATTTACAGTGCCGCCGCCAGCGCCCTCTGTACACTCATTACTCTATGTTTAAATAATTTGATGTATTAAATTGTTTCTCATTGCCTCAACAGGGATACAGTTTCCTTCGCTACCATTTTGTAGCATATTTAAATAATGACATTTGCATACAGTTAAATTATGTTCTGAGATCATATTTAATACATCACAGGTGTTAACAGAAATAAATTAAGATCGTGACGTAATCAGTGAGCTGAACATCGAGTGTTGCCATCCCCAATTAATCTAACTTAAAAACCTTACACTTATATGACATTATTCTTTGTTTTTAATATAATATTTAAACACGATCGAACATAGCAACCCCGTTGAAAACTTACTATCAATATTGTGATGAACATCCGACTTTAATACATGAGCTTATTTGCTCAGATATTTTTCAAAACAATCTATAAATGTCGCCTCGAAAACAAAGGTTACATTGTTGTATTTTTTAATAAATCTTCGTCAAAAACGATAATAAAGGTTTTAGACGATTATTTATTATACAATAACATTTTATAATAAAATTAGTTGGTATTTAGTTAGATAATGTAACATTCTTATATTATTTTTTATAAAAATATGTATTCCATGTTTAAACAATAGCGACATCTGTCTGCGAGGCGACACAAACACATTTTATAAATTTCACAAACAACTTCAAAAAAAATTTCTTACAAACAAACTTAATCAATTAGAACGATTACAAAGGTAAAAATGTCTATAACAGGCGTTTTATAAATATTTAAATTTTGTTATCGTCAAATAGTCAAAATAAATTCATTAGAAAACATTTCATTACGGCCGAGGCCTTGTCAAGTTAACTCTTAACTTTGGTTTAACTGCGACATATTTAACTCGCTCCAAACACATTTAAGACTAAACCAAATGAATTCAAATGATATGATAATGATTGTCTTTTAAAACGTAAGCCGCGACTCTCCTAACTAAAACTGAAATGAAATAATTTGTACTGAAACAGAGCCGCGGCCAAACAACGCCATCTAGCGCCGGCAAACGCCACAATTCGTAAAACTATCCTGGTAAAAAAGTTTAAGATATTTGTAAGAACGAAAACAAATTCTTTATAGAATATACTCCATCAAAATGCAACAATAAAACGAATACTAACCTGTGATAGGCGCTACACTAACTGCTTCTAAACACAAATACTCAATATACGTTTAAATAAAATTTGTTTTTAACTTATTAAATAGTATTGGCAAAATAAAATCAAATTTTGTTGCGTACAACAAAATTACCATTTTGAGTATTTGTATTTTACTACTCTATTTCGTTTCCGTTGTTCTTCGTGTCCCCCCATGCGCCTGCGCACTAAGGGGACGCAAAAAGCGCGCAACAAACACACGTCGAAAATATTCTAACGCATTTCGACTGAAATCTAATTCCCGCCAACGTTATAACATTTTCAAAGCGAAATATTTATTACGTTACTTGCACTCATCAGAAATAATTCCAAACCTTAAAATATACTCCGACTCTCTAGCCATAAACTTAGAACTTAATCTATTATAACTTAATTAATATGTCAAAGAGATCATAATAAACTTAAAACTACGCCACACTTCCATATTGCATCTGTGGTTTTGTGAGAAAAGTTGCTTATTTGACTGTTCCACTGGTAGCAATTGTATTAACATATATATTTTCCCTTAGAGAATAAGAGAGATGACAGTATATTTTAACCAACTGTTCGACAGTGAAAACCGTAACGGATACATTTTGAGATATCGATAGTCCGTTGAGCGTTGAATTTAGTGTTGTACCGAGAGATATAACAATAGAGAAATTACATGTATCCTAAAGTATTGGTTGAAGTTATCTTACAAATAACTTAAATATATCGCCGGAACACGTAGCGTCTGGCATAGAATAAATAGATATAAAATAATGCACACTGCTGGTCACCCGGGTTCAGTTAGTCTTACACGGGTTAACATTGCACGTGTATTGCAGTTGCCGAGGTCCCGACTGCCGGAGGGGCCTAGCTCGAGCGTTTGAAGTGCGTCTGGTTGAGCCGGGCGACCTTGGGAGGGCGTATATGTGCCCCGTGCCCGCACTCGTGTTTGTGCACTGAAGGGGATTTCTTGCCATTGCTTGCTGTCCTCTTTCGGGGCTTCAGGAAATCTGGAAAGAGATAAAAGATTGTAAGAACAATGGTAATTATAACTTTTGTTTAGGGTGCGTTGCCCTAAGGATGTTAAATACGTCGTAAAAGTAGCAGTCGTGGCAAGCTATAGACAGTTGTGGGGTGCGCAATAAGGCGATTTGTCCCGACAGTTTTACGACTCTTTCCAAAAGAATAGCGACATAAAAAGTACCCTCAAATGTTAGGGTGACCATCGCAAGTGATCTTAATTTAAGTGATTTGTAGACGAATGGTAAAAGGATTAAAGGCATTTTGTTGACTTAATCAATATTGACTAAAGAACTAAGAGCTAGGAGAAGAACAAAGAACTGTAAAATTATAATTTGCAATCTGCAGTTATTTATTGACTTGTCAAAATCTATCAGAATATTGTTTCTAAAACATTTCAAAGAGCAATGTCCTACTATAAATATAAAATGGCCACCCTATCTCGTAACATATTTTGTACCGAAATCCTTTTAAAATTGGTCGCAAGCGGCGGGCCCTTTGTAGTTCTTTTTGAATTTGAAAAAAGTCTATGACCTTAATAAGTATAAAAGTTTTACGAGGTTTTTACTACTGTTTAATCTGCGTTGTAATGAAGGTTGTGATACTGCGAGCTTGGTACTGCAAAGGGGACACACTGGGTACAAAGTTCACGGACAATTCACAGGAACATTTAGATAATCGTATTCAATCGTTAGCTACATTTTATAAACAGAGATTATTTAGGACATGTTGGTTATTGGTTTATCGTAATATTCTATAACACAACACAAGAAATCACAAGTAAAAAAACACAAGTCTTATTTGTAAAAAAAGGTTACATCCAAAAATTAATTAATTTAGAATATAAAACTAACAGAAGAGGTCGAATTATAAAGAAATAATAGATAAGGATGACTGACGGTCGTCTCCCGTCTGAGTTACGAGTAACGACATGGCAACACGCTCAAGGCCACCGTTTCGCGCCGTACTGCTTTATTAATATAACTCGACTGTTTTAAATTAACATTTGAAACGTAATTTCTTATGTGAGTGTAACGTTATTTTAAATGCAGATCTCAGTCTTAAAGTCTCCCTTAGTGTACATCTAGTAACTCTCTTAATAACAAATTAAATTTCTAACAACTTAGTATGACAGTAATTGAAAAACAGTTTTTTACCTTAACTATTAAATTATGTTTGTATTAATACGTTGGCATAAAAAATTCTTACGTATAGAACATTCAATCAATTTGTAACAGAAAAGGCGGCAAAGTTTTTGTTCAATAAAAGCGCGCGATCTTTTAAGAATGTTTGGTAAAGCGTCCCCACAGATAATAACGATCTGAGGCAGTGCGAAAAAAACTTTAAAAAGGCCAATCCGATGTGTCTTGCAGCAAGAACTATGTCAGTGACGTCACAAGGCCCAAGGTCGACCGGACGACGCCGATCTCGGTTCCCGCCAAATCAAACCACGTGGATACTAGCCAGCTATTTTTGATAACTACAAAACAAGATAATAAATTCTAAATGGATTAAAAAAAACATGTTTATTTATGTCACAAAAATATGTAATCTAAGAAGGAAGATAAGTCGAAAAAATAAATGAAAAATACGAATTGATAGAAATTCAAATGTGTTATGTAAGTAAAAACATGCTTGAAATCTAACCTCTAAATTAGAAGTTCTTTTGGAGAATTATAACAATATCATTATTTTTTACTATAAATAATCTACTTCGTAACTACTGAAATCCGGAGAAAATACTTTCATTCGATTACGCAATAGTTTGCCGCCAAACGTTCAATGAAGCGTTTCCCGCCATTTCGCGTTAGCTATTATACGACTGAATTCGAAAGCGTGTTATATCGCCTACATTATGATCAATGTACGACATCTTTATTTTAGTCGGGTTATACGCTTCGACTGAAGTAAACATGCGGGTGTGCGTAAACAAAATGGCCTTGGTGGATCAGCGCGTGCGCCTAGCGATGATTTTGTACAAACAACCCACACACACGCACTACACTCGTAACAGCGGTGATTATTGATATTTTATCGTATTTAAGCTGAAAGAAAATAATACAAGACAAATAACCTACAAACTCGTGATCCTAGAGTCTGATTTAAGCGCTCGAAAGATTAGAGATTTAATACACAAATTATTATTAAATTCTGGAGAATTATTCAATAATAATTTTCCATTTCATTCAGTGGTAAGTGTTGCAAACAAGGTGCTTCAATCGAGTGGTCCAATGCCCGGTTATATTGAACGCGAGAGGAGAGCCGTGGTTATTTTGGTCGACCTAAATATCTGCGGGCGAACGACGCCCTCTCTTTCGTACAATTCACTTGTTTACCAGCGTACAGAACAATTTGCTACAATTTGCGGTCCCTACTCACCGTATGTCGTTGCGATCATGCGTGTAACTTTTAAATAAATGAATATTTTCATGTCATTTTTACTTCACAGACTTAACTTTTTTAAATACAGAAAACATCTTTTTTTTAGTTTGTTTCTAGAGAAAGAGAAAAGTTTTATTTTATTTTATATTTCGAACTGCTTATAATTTATTCAAGTGTTGACAGTTCAGTATATTATGTTGGCAACATTTCTAAACTAAATATATAACTAATGCAGCGCACGAATTCAAAATACATCCGTCTCTCGTCCTTCCATTACACGAACGGAATCCTTGAGTGGAAAAATAAAAACAAAACTAGAAACATGAAGGTTTAAGTGAGGTTTTTTAAGTCACGCTTTTCGAAGCGAGGGCGTGAATGTAGAAGTAATTTTTGGGGGTTGTATTGTCACTACCCTTTGTTATTAGCCGCTTATAATGACGATATACGACAAAGTGAAGAAATGTCGTGACAAAAAGATTGTGTAAAGGGAGGTTTTTTCTATAATTTTTTGTCAAGTTTTCGAAAGCAACAAGGACATACATGTATAGTTTTGTACGCGTATTATGTACTTATAATATATTATAAGATCAAGAAGTATACACATGCAATTAAAAAAATAACTTTGAAATAAATTCCATTTCAAAGAACTTTAAGAAACGTATTCTTGTAATGAAGCTTTGTTACAAAGAACTGTTAAGACAGATGTTGCGAAAGTCTTGTGGAAATAAAAAAATCGCATAACATTGCTTGTGGCTTTAAAAATAATGGACAATTTGCTAAAGAACCAACTTTTCAATGTTAACAAACCCGTGACGAATCGTGACGTCGGTAAACAATTTGAGAACAGTAGAGAAACTTGTAGGCGGGCGTAAAATTGTGAATGTAAACGTACCAGCAGACAGAACCCACGCAATAGCGGTTTCACGTTGAATTTGCGACGTGTAAGCTTTTTTGAAAGTCGATTGCATAACACAGGAGTTGTAAACATTTTTCAATAATATTTTTTTTAATTCTACTATAATATAGAAACTTGTCAGTAGTTTATGACTAATTCAGATTTATTAAATCATAATTGATGCAAATTTTTTCCTAGTAATTGTGGGTCCAAATGTTGGTAATCCCTACCACTCGTAATGACAAATGTGACGCATTTCTTCATTGTGGTAAAACTCGTATGACGTGTGCCATTTGTCGGGTCACTCCGAAACACGTCTAAACCTGATCGGGCATGGTCGCTACGAGCTTAGTATGATTGTATGAAGTGGAGGGGGGGGGGGAGTTAAGAAAAACTGGCGCTGATTTGTGAGGCGTAGGCGGCGTCCAAACAGGTTGCCTCGGAGCCCTAGCGCGATGCTTTTTATTTTATTTATATTCCAGGGCTGCTATAATTGGGTGAACGGTGCTACAGCTGTCATATCTTGTACAATTTGTTTACTGAGAATGTGCCACGGACTTGACATGTTGTCATACATCATTACTGTTTTTTGTCTTACGCTACGTGTAATTTACACGATACAGAATACGAATAAAACTTTTGTAATACAAGTTTAAATTGTACCAATGATGGAAATACCATTTTGTGTATTTTCAAATATATGATAGGAAATGTCGATTACAATATGAATAAGATCTGTAGGGAATGCAAGCTCGCATTGTGATTACGAACCAGTTCCCAAATATCCAGGTCAAGTGAAAGGCGACTCGATGTCAAAACGACGGTCGCGGATACAGTGCGTGCAGAGGCCAGACCAACGCCAACGCCTCCATTCATAGCTCACAAACTGTTTATGTTCTACTAAACTAAGACTTTACATGTCACGACGCATTATGTGTAATATTTACTGACTTACGATTATCATATAAATTATGTATGAACTCAATCAATGTTTGTTCCATATAGTCAGTTCTTTTACGAAAACTACCGTAAAAAATAAATAGTTGACAACCCTAGTCTAGTGCAACTGGACGATAAAGATAAAAAAAGTAACAAAAAGGTCGCGCTGTACGTAGTACGTAGCTATACGTATAGTACCGGCTACTGGTTTTTAGTGGAAGCCTAAACAAATAAGTGACATGGCACCAGGTAACATTGTATCCCTTTTAACATTTGTTAAATATTATCTTGATATAGTTTATCGCTCATAGACCCGCGCTTTTATTAATGGATGTACCGTTCTTTAGTATTTGTTGTGATATTTTTAAACAGTTGTATTAATAACTAGAAACTAATCGGAGTTGCAAACATTTTTTACAATATTTATAAAACAATTTCTTTTGGTTTAAAAGTTTAAACCACTATTTGTATAATAGTGAACTCGATAGACAAAAAAAATTAAGTTATATGTATTACACTTCCTATACAGCTAATACAGAATTTAACGAACGAAGTAATAGTATACAATCAGAGATACTTAAGAATTCGTGGCACATTAAATAAACATGTCCATTTAGGTGTTTCGTTTGCATGAGCGAACAATGGTGCGCTTGCGCAGGAAATTGCGTCCCAGTCGGTACCATTATAGACAACTGAGTCACGGGACAAAAGCGATTTATTAACCTATTTATACTGCTTGTACAACAAACGCGATGTTGTTGGTAACTTTCCCTCTCGTAACGATGAGTTCCACTGATGTATAAAAACATTTTATCTCACAGATATTGTTTTGTTCAAATGTTATGGCAGTGTAAACTTACGTTTACACTTTCATTAGTTTTTTGTTTATACTCGAAGTTGACTAAGTTATTTTCTATTTTTATTTTTCGAATGTTGTGTTTTTTCAATTGGTTGTTATCTTTTGTCTGGATAATTTGTCTTTTTAATAGTTTATTGTACAGACAAATAATGATACACTTAGGTATTTCGTTAAGCTAGCTTTTTACAACGATCGAGAGCAGTTTGGGCAAACCTAGGATCCAAATAATACGGCTAATTGTTACCTAAGTCTATATTATTTGTCTATGCGATACTCCGCAATTATTTAGATTACATCTTCGTAAAAGGATGAATTGATAGTATGCTTTTGGGTTTGGAAATTATATGTCTTTTTTAGATAGTCATCTTGAAAAATCTTTGTATGAAGACTCAAAGATTTAAGTAGACTATTGTTTAGAGATTGTTTAAATTAGGAGGGTATTTTTTGCCCGCTGCGCTCATAAACTACTGAGATTAAAAACCCAGTTTAATTGTTTTTTTAATCAATACAAATAAAATTACATAGGTTGTACGACAACATAGTCAACGACCCTTGTCCTCAAGTTAAGATATTGCGAAACATTATGTTTGAAAAGGTCTATAACATCAACTTGACCTATTTAAGTGAATCGTGTGAACGTAAGTTGGAACACAGCTATAGGCAAATATTGCGTGACTTAAGTAAATACACACTTCGTACTTTCGCGTGCACTTGACAGAAAAGTTTTGGATTTTTGTAAGATAACGTGTGATAGCGTTTTGACATGTTTGCTTTGGTTTCGTGAAGCAATGTCATGGGTGTGTTATTCCTTTGGATTTGATAAATCTGGCATTTAGAATCAATATTTGCGAGATTGTTGTTATGCAGATATTTGGTAACGGTTTGTTGAAACATGTTTGCATATTGAGGTATAGTTTATTGACTTGTTAAAAGTACGAAAAAAGTTATATCATTACAATTTTTATCCAATGATATGTCTTGAATACGTATCTCGCATTTTACTTTGCGTAAAAGCTTGAGTTTTTGACGACCTTATGTTCACGTACTTTCAAGTGTAATAATTAACAGGGGACGTTTTTATTAAGAGTTATCAAAGTACAGTTATCGTATAACGTTGCATTTCGTGTGCAAAAAGGCCATAAAACCGTTAGAATAAAATTGCTATATAATTCAATCACACACGGAACAGCGAACGTGTCTGATTTGCGTTGTAAACTTTCATTGGAGTGCGGCCATTATAGAAACTTAGAAACTTGGTGTACGTAACTGTGAAAGTGAGGGAGGTGTTGCGGCCATTGTCGCGTGTTGAAACGGAGCACTGGTTACCGTCCACTCGCTGGCAATAACAACTTTAACCGGATTTATTGCACCAAACATTGGCATAACGGCCAGTTTCAGCTGCGATTAACTCCGCACACAGACCTTAAAATCCATTATCTTATTTATTTTGTCTTATATCTTATCCATCCATAGTATTAGACAACTTTTTGGCAGATACATTTCTGAGAGGTATTATTTATCTGAGAGGTGGATACTGAGTACTATTAGAGGAGTAATTAGACGCAGCGAAACGTAGATTTCCGTTTTCCTATAACATTCTTGATGTTATTTCTGAATGGCCTCACTCTCACTTAAACAGCGAGAATGTTAAACGATTACTAACCATTTAAAGGTTATTAAAATGCTACATATTAATACAAGGTTATCCAGTCGCGTTGGTATTTAAAAATACATGAAAGAAATCGACGACGGTTAGTTAATTATTTTAAAATCGAACTTTACATTTTATATGACAACTAGCTGTTGCTCGCGACTTTGTCCGTGTGATTTAAAAAAATATAACAGTGTTACTCACTGATAGAGTAGATTTTTAATGGTGAAAAATGTACGGACATCGGACCTGTAGTTGAGTTATCTCAATACATACAAAAATACTAATCTTTCCTCTTCATAATATTAGTATAGAAAAAAAGAATATTTAATTAAGTATCTTAGAAAGTATAAGAGACGATTTACTTTTAGTTTTATACTTTTAATTCGTTATTTATTTCTTTTTTGGATCCCTTTCGAGGTAAATAATTTTCTCGTTCGAATTTAAATTGCAGTGTAAGTTAAGAGTGTCGAAATATCACGAACAGAGATAAATACTCTGTCACGAATACAGACTTAAAGCATTTATTAACTGCTAAAAGGAGTGCCAGTTTTTTTTTAAATGTATTTTCCTTTGTGTGTTTTATCTTTACACTACAGGAAATTAAGGTATTTTATACAATACAATAAATAATTATTTCTCAGTAACATGTCCACATGAGTACAGCAGATTTTTTTATGAATTGTTATTGTTGGGTTGCCATTGTCGAAATACATGTTTTTTACGTAATACGTCGTAAGAAAAGTATAGTGATACCATGCTCGATTACCTCTTTCCGTAAAATTCCGCTGTTAAAATCATTGGTCAACTTATACACATCCCTCTCGTTCATTAGATAAAAAACAGAGATAACAATACGTAACTCAGTGTAACATGTTACATGGCGTTCAGTACGTAGAGTGCGTAGGAATTGTACGGATGTTACATTAATGCTCGCAGTGTAACATTAACACCAATAACGTCAGTACACACCCTTATTAGAATATGAATAAAAAAGATTTTAATTAATTCATCCATTCCCTCTACGGGGTAGTGTAATCCTTAATGCGAAGTTTCTATTAAAAATAAATAAGGCTCTGGACAAGCAAAAAACCAATTTAATATCCTTTGCTTTTTTGTATTCAACTTTTTGCTGGAAAGGATGTAAGGAGTCGGATGCATAAACACTAGACGAAGAATAATGAACCTCAGGAAAATGACAAAAGTGTAATTGAAAATATGGAAGCCATAATTTAATTCTAAATACAGAACCATGTCATTGTAAGAATGTCATATTAGAATTTCTATATGGCTTTTAAAAAGAAAAGAGTTGTTGTTGTTGAGTTGAGTTGAGAGTTGAGAAAAGAGTTTTTCTATTTTATTTCTTATTTTACTAATATTAAATGCAAAAGTTAAGATGGATGTTTGTTAGAGTTTGCCGCATAAACGGCTGAACGGATCTCGGTGAAATTTGGCATATATGTAGAGTCTGGAAGAACACAAAGGCTACTTACCTTTTTTTAATACCATGTGGTCGAAAACTAATATTATAAAGAGGAAAGATTTGTATTTTTGTATGTATTCGATTCACGTAAAAACGACAGGGCCAATTTCAAAAATTCCTCCACCATTAGAAAGGTAATTTATCTGTGAGTAACATAGCCTATATTTGATTATTATTTTTTTTTAATTTGACGAGGGCGAAGTCGATAACAACAGCTAGAATTGTATAATCTTGCAACTAAAGTGTTCTAAGAGTTCTTCAAGATACCAGAAGTTTATTTAACTTTCTCACATTAATTTAATATTCATAGACATAATCTAAATTCATAAATGTAGATCGGACTGCACTTCCTTGCACACAGTGTATGTTTGATGTTTGCTTCTGTAAACGTAGCGCTGCCTTGTCTATGGTAATTCAAGGAGTTATGTCTGTATTTATTAACGCTCTACTGTTATTTACACTGTGTTGCGGGTTACTGTAAGACCAGTGTTATGGCAATTTAGTCCTTTAGTTGAACAACTCTATGAAAACTTAAAACTTAACGTAAAACAACAACTTGTAATTTTGTCAATAAGCAACAAATTAAATTTTATGGCACACTATATTATCGTACATCACTAAGCGATTGCAGATATCGAAAAACATAATAATGTCTGTCATTAGCTTACAAAATTGTTTATACTAAACTGGTATTTCCCCACAAATAAACTACAGTATTAAAATATTATTGTAGTATTTAGCGAAGTCCATCAATATGTTTAAAAGTGTTAATTGTTTGGACAGTGGAAACGGCCCTAATCACAGGATAATAGAGCACCCGTGTGTCGGCGAGATGAAAGCGGTTCCCAGCCGGCGGACATCAAAGCGCTTTATCCGCCACTTGAACTGTTCGATAGTTAAGCTACCGTGCGCCGCCTCTATCTTATAATCGATACACGTGTGATGCAACTTCGTTTTTTTACTAAAAAATGTGGTAACACTTATTTCTTACTTTAACTTTGAATTTTTAAGAGCATAAAGCTCTCGATAAACACATGCCCTTTTAAAAGTCACTTTTACTTCACCGTTAAGAATTTAAAGTATATTTTTAAGTGTTTTAAGTAAACTAACGGTAACGCTAGAATAGAGCGGAAAAATTTTTTTTCTTGTCCTCACTTAACTATTCTAAAGGTTTATATTTTTTGAGTTGCAGTTACGACACAACTATTGGACAAGAAGTGATTCCCATCGTTTAAATTTGAATTATTGGTAAACGGGAGATAAAATTACACTATAAATCTATTCAACAAAGCACGAGATAATACCGAAACAAGTAACGGACAACGGTAGCTAAACGTCCTATAGAACAAAAGGCACCATTGTTTGGCCACTATTAACCACTGTCAAAAGCTTCGAAACTAGAAGAGACTCGCGTAAATATCGGTTTTTTTTATAGTAAACACGCTCTCTACCATTGTCGGATTGACCTGAGCTCTGTAAGATACGACCTCTGGACCAATTTCGGCAGCCACTGTCCTCTCCTATTGTCGCTTAACAATGGGAAGAAAAGGGATCGGTTAGGGGAGAGAGATGCTAAGTATTACACGAACAATGGCAACAAAAAAAACGGTGTATGTTTACTCATGAATACGTACTATGCACAATGGCCGGTGCTATGTTAATAAGGTAACAGGTTCAAAGCTTTCATTCTCAAGATAATTTAACTTGTATAACGAATTCGCGTTAAATCGTGCGTTTCAAGGGAGATGTGATCTCTGTGTAATCCTAGCTTTAATGAAATGCAAGAATATGAACGGCTATTGTCGTTTTTAATACGTAAGGATTAGGCGAACGCACACCTGATGGTAAAGGAACGGTAGATTGAAATATCGTATAAACTGAATTAAAAAGAGAACTAAGGTGCAAATAAATTTGACAATAATCAACGTCTTTATGATGTGGATGTTAGAGACAAAAAACAAAGAACTGTGTAAACCTAGAAGCGTCAACTAAGCGTAGTTAAGCAAAATAGTGTATACTATATCTATGTAACTAACGGTAAACACGATACGGGAGTTAAACTGCGACATTTGGCAGCCCGGGCGAGTGCTGTGAGCAATTATTTATCGGTGTAATGACTTAGAAGTCCGCCCGGACACCACATGGCCTGGATTAGCTCTCCTCGAGTTACCTTCTTCGATTACCAGATCGTCTTCCTACCTAGTCGCGAAGTAACGCCATCTTGCGACTAGATTAAAACATTATATTAAGTGTTCCCGGCAATCTCACCTTTAATGATTTTGTAAGTGGACTTATTTTTTTACAATTAAAATCTGTGCGACTCGTTAGTGTTTAAAGTGTTTCAACTTGAGTGGTTTTTTCCCAAGACGCGAATGCTTTTTGAATTGTGCAGCACTTCTAATTTTTTTTTAACTTTTGTAAAAATATTCTTAGCGGCCAGTGCGAGTTAAAAGTTTAAAAAATAAAAACATTAAGGTACCATATGGCTCGGGCCACCCAAGTTGACTGTTCAAATTAGTGTGGATTATGATCATGAAATAAGTTTTTTTTTCAAGTCAGTATTCTATTAGCTGTATTAAGGTCAATTAGCACACCGCTAACATACACCTCAAAGAATAATGTGAGAGAATACAGTTCAAATATAGAACGTAAATCAAAATTTTTACCCGCCAATAAAAAAAAGGCAACGACAATCGTCCCATTCTGCCGCATGATTTTTCACATAAATATTATATTTTTACGACATTATTATGCGGGGATTGTTTGGCGTTTTAAATATATTATTTTAACTAACGAGGTTTTACGAGGTGACCGCTCGTTAAGATTGGACAAATTCTGTATTTTAAAACGTGTGAAAGTAAAACATCAGGGGGTCGTTGTACGTCAATAAAAGTATAATATGAGGCGTAGTGAAAGGCCGGGGTCGGATCATAAAAACGATTGGTCAAGCATTGACGGATCATGAACATAATGATTTCATTCTCTGATATTGTGAATATGGGTCACCGGGTGCCTTGGGAAAGGAAATGGCGTGACGTTATTTAACGGCTGGATTGGCGATTTTTCACTTTAATGCTTACTTTAGTTAAAATAGATATCATTTGTTTAATCCGGTTGTCTTTAAAAGGTGTCCGAGAACAGTATTTAACGATCGGTTTTAATCATAAACAATAGTAGATATTAAATGTACTCGAAGTTTTTTTAAAATCATTTGTTTTTTTTTAATAGTATAAAGTAGGTTGATTAGTAATTCGATAATCTGTTTTGATGGTACGTAACAGTACGGTACGTTCCAACACGCAGTCGGACGTGAATCGAAAGTTAATTCAATATAACGGTCCGGTTTGTTTGTCTGTTCGTGTTCGCGCGTTGTTTTGAATCTGTTATCAAGTGTTTTACACAAATATACAAATAAACCGAACAAATGTTTTAATATCGAATCGATAATAGCTTCATTACAAGATCATAAAAACGGATGACCTCAATTTATATTTTTTAATTAAAACATTTTATGTTATTTAGTCTGTACCCAAACAAGTGATGGTTTATCCGTGAAAATGACGGGGCATTTAATTTAAGTAACCTTTCGGTCCGAAAATAACTTAATTTGGGACAATTTGCACTTGATGTTATGGCTACAATTTTTTCTGTAGCTTTTGAAAAAATGATTACTCATTTTTTTTTTAAACTGTAAATTGTTTTTGTTAACTGTAAATTAATTACAAAATTGCGCCGCTAGACAGTTAATACTCTTGTAGTAATAGTAATCATAACCTATAAGAAAACATTGTCAATTTTGTAATAAAATTTGACATTTGTTTTTTTGTCAACAAACGTCACGGTCATACGCGTACGAATCCACCTAATCGTCCGTGGGAAAGAGATGCACTGTAAACCGAACTGACCCGTTTTGCGACTGTATCTATGCAAATTTTGTGTGAAATTTTTTTTTCTTCGTCCAGATTGGGTCGATAAAACCCGACTCATATGTGTTTTATGTATTTTTAGTTAAATGCTCTCACCGATTTTTTAAATTATTCTTTTTTATAGAAAACGATAAGAGAAGTTTAAAAATAACCTATGACATTCGGGTCAAAGACGCTCATTGCAAGTCACAGAAATGTACATTTCTGTTAAATTATAGCACTTATGGAGATAAGTGGGAAGTGAATTTAATTCTCTGACTACGTTGCGAAACAGTTTTCGAATAGATTCGGTTGCGGTTTAATGTAGGTTGTGCCGCCAAAATTGCTTCTAACGGTCTACGCTTATTACTAGCGGCGGTTTGCTTGGTAGAGACCGCGCGATTTGCGACGCCAAATTGTACGGTGGGTGTTCAATTCGGTTAGCTTATAATCTCAAAATTATAAGGTCAATGAACTTATTATAAAATCTACTCGAAAGTTAATGTCAATAAAACACAAAAGAGTTTTATGTAAGACGAGTAAAAACAATTGAAAGTAACAATGTCAAACAAAAGTATAATTGGCCGCAAATAAAAACCGCTTTCAATTAAAAACAAAACAATAATTTAACATTAAAAATAAGGCACGGTTCTCACGGGCGCGTATGCATATTGTAGGACGTGTTCGCAGTTTAGCATAAATTAACAAGTCGTTCTACTTACGATCAAAACATTGCAAAGGGTAACTTAAATTACGCCTCGATTACTTAAGTCTTATAATTACAATGTACTTTGTAATTATAATAGGAACTTTACAATAATTGTACATATTTGCATAAGACAATGGTATTATAACGAACAAGAATTTGACCACCTGTAGTGTTATTCACTTTAAGATATTTCATTGTTGAAAATGTACCAGTTTTAATATCATTATTTTAATGGGCAATGTAGAAATCATATTTTGTTTTACGTTACGTATTTTTACTTAAAATTTTGCTTTACTTTATAATTAAATTATTTCCAACGTACAATTTACTTGAAGGGGTTTCATTAACGGGAAGTTATTTGTAAATATAGGAAACCACAAGATGGAAGGAAAAATAAACATATGAACGTCATTGTTCTGTAAACAAACATTACGAGAACTGCTGTACATATGTTTTTAAAAAAATATTATACAAGAAAAACAATTATATAGACATGTGGATTAGAAATACCAACAATTTGAAAAACATAGTCATACGTTTAGTGATGACCATTTCGATTAGAAATAATTTCAAAAACAGAATTGTAAAGTACATTGGTTATGGTTCCCACAAATCGCTGCCCCTTTTACACGCCACTTTGAATTCGGGGGGTGGGCACATTTAATTATTTTAAGCAAAATAAACGGATATGGGAGTGATTTTAACACGTTCCATGCTACATTTTTTACGTATGAAAGTAAACTTGTCAAACAATTTACTCGTTATAATGATATTATGATTGAATTTTAATTTTTCTAGTTAGATAAATTCGTAGTGTAAATTAACTAATTTCTGTAAAAATCGCTTCTAGACAGTTGTCAGTTTTACAAAAATCGTCTGTCGTAACACACGTTAGGTAATGATTCAATATAGTATGAGTATTGTTTACAAAACATGTGAAAGATAACGAGTAAACGGGTTCGTGATAAAGTTATTTATAGACAATTGTTGCAGCCAGCGACGCTTGACATTGCCAACGTGTGTTAACGTTATTGCATGAGTGTTGCCACTTTAAAAACTAGAAATGCACTTTCACGAACAGTTTACACTCTTACGTGTCACTTTGTGATTTATACCGTTTTTATAGACGTTTAATGGCTCAAGTTTTTTTGATTAGACTTTTTCTTTCTGAGATGGACTATTTGATTTCCAATGCCGAAAACTCGTACAAAAACATGTTGATTCTCTTTTAATAATTAGTATGAGGATGACAATAATTTTGTATAGATGTTTCGACAATGGAAATGCACACTACATGTAATTACGACGTTATTAAACATGTGTTTCGTAAGATGAATATAAATGTGATGTAACCTTGTGTACTTTGAGTATTATTTCAATGTAGTAAACATATTTGAGATCACAGCTACAATGTTTACGTGTAAACCGCACGTAGCCTTGTAGTAAATATTGAAAGCAATAGACGTATTCCTTGACCCTAGTTCGCGGCCATTCGTGTGTTACAAATGATAAAGTGCGTAGAGACGGCATGTCTGTCCCACATGCCATATCTGTGCCTTATCCGTTGTTTGTTTGTTGCCATAAATAGATCATGCTCGGTATTGGTACATAGCGATTATAATGTACAGTTGAGAGAATTAAATTTAGTTGCCACTCGGAATCGAATTAAAAATCAGAAGAGCCAGCACGTATGTGTGTTGCTATGACAGGTTTATGATTTAATCCATTGAGTAGGAAATAAATGTCCTCGACTGTATACCTATTTTTTTAATGACTAGACTATTTTTTTACTCTTTGACGTTTGATTTTATCATCCATCTTACGCTTGGAAGATTTGATCTATGACATTAAGTTTGATCTCGGACTTTCAATTTAAGTTATCGTGACTACTAAGACGAATAAAATTATTTCTATGTTAAATTCTCGTACAGTGAACTCTTAATAATTTTGTGTTCAAAATTTATGTTAAAATTAATTTTGTGTAATTTGTAATTAAGTTGTTAAAAATTACAATGCAAATTTATAATACGTTATTGGTACGTATCAAAAAATAAAGAACTAAATGATGTTTTATGTACGTTTATTATCTAAGGTTAGTGTTTATAAAATTTAAATGCTTCAAATGTCATGCAGGTAAACGACCTGAGTGTTGTCCTGACATTTATTCGATTGACTTTAGATGAACATTAACGTAGGTTTTCACTACCTAAATACGAGTATTTCGTGCCTTATAGTCTTTTTATCTTTTTTTATTTATTAACAAACTTCTTCCATATTTCGATTGACTTTCGACGCGTTTACAAACTTCCTTTTCACATCACGTCTGTTATTAATAGTGTAAAAACTTGTCGAAGAACAGGCGTTCATTATTGTGTATAATGCTTTGTTGTGCCGCTACCCACTACCGCTAGTCGCACGTGCTTATGTTTACAGATATGCCGACCTACCGCAGGATATGTAACTTGTAAGACAATTTGTTTTATGATAAAAGGCACGTTTCCTGTTATACCTCAAAACGTTTTATCTCTACGCTTACGGAAATAAACAATAGATTGTAGATATTACTGATCGTTTATCAATAATCTATGATATGAACGATTTTTTTATATGACATTATCGTGTGACGTTGATTTTGGTGACGTATTCATAAGTATATTTGAATTGAAAGTTTTAAAAAAACGACCCCATGACATAGTATACGGAAAAGAACACATCTCATTCTATTTTGACTTTGAATTGGGTTAGTAACTTTTTAGTATATATGTGCCGTACCTACTGATTTGGAAACACCGTAGAGGACAGACCGTCTCACAATTCGACTATAATTACGTATAATTGACAGTAAAAAAGGACTAATACATGTAAGAAGTAAAAAATATGATAGTCATTGTAATTATCGCGCCTTGCGACCTTTGGGTCACTGCGAATCCATCATTCCGTCCATTATTAAACTCAATTAAATCTTATTAACATAACCTAAGAGAGGAATAGGGTTGACCATTCTCTATCCTTAGATATGTCACCACCTTTGTCCCCTGTAACCTATTCCCATTGAGAAGGGACAACTTAGTGTAACAATGGGTACAGTTTGACCCACAAAGACGGGTACTGGGTGCAGTCCCTATTTGTGTATTTTAAGCAATAAACAGTACGTTTTATGCGATTGTGGAGATTTGAATATGAATAGTTGAAAGCGTATTGTCGGTTGCGTGAGCTCGTGGTGTGCAGGCGCAGTAAGGTTGATGCATAATCATTAGAAATTATCGTAGCGAGAGTAACACGCTCGCCATTATTGCATGGGAATCGCGCGCGGAATGCGTTTGCCGGGAAAAGTGATGCACCATTGACAGATGGCGAACGAAACTTGTTTTTTTTTTTAATTTGTGACTAACTGAGAACAGAAGCGCAATATTTTTGACCAGTATCCTACAACTGGACCAATTTTAGATATACACTTAACATTCAATCAATTTAGTGTATAGTAAATTTACATAATCTTTGATTTGTTACAAGGTTATAGTATGTTTTTTATTTGATTATAGTAACCTTTATAACGCTCGTATTATGCGTGAAGGCAAAGGCTTTTGATTATTTCAAAACATAGGCCGGAGCGATACGTGTCGGCACGCTGGGAACATGAATAAACTTCGTAAATAATCCTTGGATTTAACAGTTGACACGAGGTATTAATACTTTATAAAGTAAATTGGGTATTAAACCGTTTAGTTTTGTATTTTACAAAGACTATTGAATTTGTTCCAGACGTTCTACGAATTAAAAGTAAATCGTATAACAAATATCTACAAGTTCGACGTGCACACAAATATCAAACAATAATACACAATAATTTCATTCCTTTTCGGTGCGTACGCGCATCTTTTGCGTTTCGCTCTATCGTATAGCTGTGTCCCGCTCGCACGGTCACTGACCGCGCATCTCCGAGATTGCATCCAGTGGCCGGCAGCTTCCCTCAGATAGCTAGTTTCTGCTCAATTAAAATGTAATTATTAACGAAAACATTAGGCTTTAGACCTTTAATAAGGTGCCTAAGTGTTCAACACTACGAAAGACGCTCTTTGAATTTACGGTTTCCCAATGTTTGAGACCTACTTGTAGATTAAATGTAATTATTCTACTTTGAAAATACAATCCAAAGTCAAATAATGTTAAGTCATTGTTTATATAAAAACCGCTTTGAATACAGCGGTAGATAAAAATGTATTTGTCCGAATATAAATACTACAGCGTACGTAAAAAAACACAAGATAAGCTATGACCTACTTCACGTTGATAAGGAAAAAAATAAAACGCAGTACCATACGCCACGAACCAAATCTACTGACCGTTGCCTAAACACATTCGAATTCACGCTTTAAAAAAAACAAGCGTCCCGTAGTAGTTTATTTACGGCGTAGTACAAAAT
>JAOCNA010000015.1:1222906-1236109 GCA_026546675.1 Papilio helenus | reverse complement strand
ATATAATTAAAATTAATTATTTTGATAATTGTATGGATGAATCAATAATTCACCAAATAAGACTGCTTTTATTGTAAAATATTTTAATTTAGTATTTATTTATTTAATTGTACATATTGGCTAATTTTATTTTGTATTCAGAATAATTGACATTTTGTGAATAAATATGAACTTTCGGGTGCCAATAAATTCCCATTTATAAAATGAAAATTGGATTTTTTTTTTAAAATAAATCATTAACAATTGCGAAAAATTAAATTGGACCTGATCTCTATTGACAATTTTAGTTTTAGTAATAAATAGTAATTTTATAATATTTTAAAGGACGAATGTGATCACCGAATAATTAAATTTTTAGTGTGTATTTTATTTATAGTGAGATTAATTTATTTTCCTACTGAATTGGTATATTTTTTCGTTCGTATAACTAAATAAACTATTGTGTCATAATAATCAATACTAAAACATATAGGTTTTAATTTTTAAAACATACTAAGAAATGATAGAAGGTTTAAAACTTTAAAATACGATTTTTAAACGAACATTTAATTCAAGTTTTAAATCGATTAAAATTATATTAAATGATTCTATACATTCCATTTTAATTTCACTATTAAAATTAAAACCTAGAATAACAACATTAAAACTAACCTATAATTTTAATTTAGTCATGCCAATGGCAAGTCTAGTCTAGATTTGAAATTAAAATATACCTATTCAGTAGATAGTTTATTTTGTATTTAGTATTATTTGATGTATTTATATTTTAAATTTGCAATGTCTTTAAATAATGTTACCTACATAAGAAAAAAATCTAACTATATTCCGCTTATTAAAAAAACTAATAAGTTGATCTTGAAAGATTTTTTTCCTTAAACTCATTTTTTTGTGTAATGTAATTTTAAATTTACGTTATTTTATTTTAGACGTATTAGCGTGCATATCCACTGCCGATAAGATTGCAAAAGAATACGTGTTTTCTCAAAGAGTATGAGAGTAACAATGTGTTTTTTCTGACTTACGGCTGTGGGAATTAACCCTTAGTTTGCCAACAAATTGAACATTTTAGATCTATTTGGAAGTGTCTGTTGCTTTTATAACAAAAATCATGTGATTTAAAAAAAAACCACGTATGTAGTTTCTTTCAATTCTTTTTTTTTTCTCGTATGTTTTGTATAATTTTAAAACACAGCTATATTCCAAAGTCCGAGTAGTACCTTTTTATTGCATTAAAAATGTGTGTACATTTTTTTATAGTAAAACAATAATAAAATAATACTATTATATTGTACTTATTGTGTTTTCTCTTGTTTAGTTAATTTCTTGTCAATTTAAAACACTTGCCATTATTTAGAATTATTTGTATAATATTATTTTAACGATGTATTATAGTTTTAATTTATTTAATAAATCATGGTCATTTTGAAATTATTTACTTCTTTTGTGTAAAACATCTATACATATAATAAAATTGGAGTGTCTGTTTGTAATATCAAAAGAAAAATTCCAAATTTCGGGATAATGATGTATTTCCGTTGCTGATAACGAAAATCGCATTTAATTTTTTTTTGTCTGTCTGTCCGCAAGCCGCGTTTGTTCCGGGTAATCACCGAAAGGGCTGGACCGATTTCAACCGGACTTTCACTAAAGGGTAGCTGACATAGACGGGCATATTATAGGTTACTTTTTTATCTTAATATTGCGTGGACGAAGTCGCGGGAAACAGCTAGTTAAAAATAATTTAGATCTTCTAGAGAGAATCTTTATCAAATTACTCAAGGTTAAATATTAGGGAGCCAGACAGAGTTGAAATCGGGACGATATATTTTCCGTTTTATCAGACGAAGCGTAACGCATCCGGTCCATACCGAATGCACCCCACGACATATAAATTACAAACTGAGACATTTAAAGTGATACAAATTTGTATTAAACACTAACTTTTGCCATCGACTTCGTGCGCTTGGAATTAAAAAAAAACAAAAGTAAGTAGCCTATATGTTCTTCAAAACTATCCTCTACATCTATGCCAAATTTCATTGACATCCGTTCAGCAGTTTAGGCTACAAACTAACAAACATCCATGTAAAATTTCGCATTACAATCTTAGTAATATTGCTCTCTGTTCAGTGGTTAGAAGGTCAGGAAGGTAACACAATATAATGGGTTCGATTTCTGAACTGTTTAAGTTTTAGATGAATAGAAAACGATACGCATTTATCCTAAGAAATAAATCCATTGTAGACAAACTCCACACATGACAAACAACAATAATAACCGTAAAACATAACTAAAAGCCTGCAAATTAAGTAAAAAATCCTATCATGTCTGTGATCCCGGTAGTCAAATACAACCTTGATTTTATAATATGACAGGACATTTCCAGGAATACCCAGCCCCCGGTCAGCGCCCGTGACGTCAGATTGGATCGCCTCGTGCCGGGTCTCCGATGTGTTCCCACGGGGACTAAACAAGAATAACATCTGACCCCTTTTTTTGGACAATTTTCATGCATTGATTCTATATTGATTGTATGAGGCATCAAGTAATGAGATTGAATGATAGTAACAAAGGAAGAAAGTATGGATAGATTGTGAGAAAGAGATAGAACATATTGTAATTACTACTGATTTGATTGCGTGGAAGTATACGACACAAATTGCAGTTAACAACCCTGATTGAAAAACCTTGTCACTAACCAATAATTGTTAATTAAATTATAGTCCACCCTTAAACTGGGTAAATCTATCAAATCCTCTTAAGATAAACTGACCTCACAAAGTTTTCTTATGTTCGTTAAGGTGGTTCTTGACCACGACCTGATGAAAATTATTACGCAGTTAGATACACGTTAGCTTAACAAAAAGTTAAGTAAATTGACTACGTGACGTTTTTGTTTTCTTAGTATTTATGTTCCCGAGGGTGAGTTTATTCAGTGAACACAAAAGTGAATATCATGCATAGTAATGTAGAGGAAATCCTGCGGGAACCCTCCCGAAACTCTGTAAGTGGGGAGATGTTCGATTTATTTGCGTAATTTTGGTAATTATTACCATTCGTAAATTGCTTAAACGATATGATAGTCTGCTTATTTTGTTAGTTTTAATTGATTAAATCTAATAGAGTAAATAATGATAGAATATTTAATACTAGTTGTATATACATATGACTTGGATACATGATAGTTAACGTATCATATAACGGCCGCAATCCATATACAGTGTCACCACACGTGTTCGGTAATCGAACCCGATACCGTCGTGGAAACGGACATCCGCGCCCTCAACCATCTGGCACTTTGTAGGGCTTCCAACTGACAATATTGCGTCTAACTTATACTTCTAGGATCAATTTACTTATAGCAAAACGAAACGGTCGGAGGGCGCTGCTATCGTTGTTAGTTCTGTCAGAAAATATAGAAAAAAAAAACTAAACAATTAACAATACAGAAAACGTGTCACTAATTATTACATATGCAACCTTTTTTGTACGCAAAGAGTAATACTTCGAAAGATACAGGCCACTAAGAAAAAACAAAGCTGTCAAAATTACACAGAAAATGACAATTCGAATTTCAATTAAATTATATGTAACAATTTTAATCGCCACGCTGACATTTGTTAAATAAAAATGTGTGATTACAATACATTAGCCTGTTTTTGGTATAACAACATTAGAATCATTACAATAATTGTAATACATTTATAATGATAACAATCACAAATATAATTTACTTACCAACATTCAAATAAAATCATTTCTATCTACCAAACAATAATAAAAGGGCTTTCTCAGTAATGTTGGTACGCGGACCGTGACGGCGAGACGCTGCGCCTAGAAATACTATAGAAAGTGAAATTTTATACCAAATATAGGGCGGTACACTATTAGACACAGTAATAAATGTTATAAAAAAACTCTGTAACTAGTTTAATAAGAACTAGCGAACTAGTTTTGCCCGGGTAGTAAAACACATATAAAATTTAAGGAAATTTTAGCACATTAGTACAGAAATACGCTGTTTATTCATGTTTACTAAACTTTAGTTTATAATAAAATATAGCCTATGTTACTTAGTGATAACGTAGCGTTCAAAAGGCGAAAGAATTTTTGAAATACGTTCGGTTATTTTGTAGTTTATTCAATGCAAACTATCAAATAAAATCATATCAAAACATTATTACCGACTAACATAGGATATATTTTACATGAACGGGAAGGTTATTGATGACAGAAAAAATATGAGACGTGTATTCTTTGCCCAGATGAAGCTGGGGCACATCGCTAGTTACATATATCGATAGTTAAATGTCCCTTAGATTGTATTACTGTTAAATTGAATTGTAAAACTACGCCCGTACTTTCGCTCTGGGTCAGTGAAAAATAGATAAAGCATGATTTTTATGGCGTATTTCGTAACTACATGTGGGCAAACGATACGATATTTGTAGTGTCAAATATATTGAAACTACGTCATAGAGTAAATTGTGATTAGTAGAGGTTTTAGGAATAAACTGACTTCGTATTGCTTCAATATTCACACTAAATATGTGAGGAATACTTTATTTAAAACTAGCCTTTTACTACTAACTTTGGCTACGCAGAAAAAATAATTTAGTGAGTAACTTCTGTGTTTTTCTAGACTAACTTCATCTAGATCCATTAATCCATTTTGGAGATACGGAGTAACAAACATACATCGAAACTTTCGCAGTTATATGTTTGGAATGTAAATAAAAACTTCATAATGTACCGCATTCCATTTTAATATAAATAAATGATTATTTCATCTTTTCAACCCTTATTCTACATTAGTATTTAAGGGTGAAATTACTATATCATGATTATCAATCTTCATTAATCGAAGTCGACAAGTGCAGGAAAAACGCAGACAAAACTCACCCTAATGATTCATTAGGGAGAATATTCTTTGTCCAGGGGTTGATCGACGAAAATCAATTTGATACAGTTTATGGGGTAGTCACACGTGTTCAAATCTAATATGTTGGTTCTTTGCCACTCGGAAACATTTACACAAAAAATAAAGGTTTTACGAAGACATGTTATGTGACTTTAAAAACATACCTTAAGTTTTTTAACATTTAATAAATATATATGAATTCCAATAATACTTTTTTAAACATTTTTGCTGTGTTCAAATTGGAGTCTGTTTGTATTTTTGCCCAAAACAAAAACTAATTTGGTATTTCTCAACACGTTACCATCGACATAAGCCAGATGGCACCACTGTCACTTGACACCAAAGTTGAGCAAAATTTTTTTTCTAACGGACAAAAACTAGCAAAGCATACGGTTTTCGCGATGATTTACGTTTGGTTTAGATTAAAATGTAGAAGTTTTTGTAAGTAGTGGTTATTTTGAAGCGTGGCCTTTTTAGATGACGACAAAAAATGACTGCTTAATTTTTAAGACATGTTTTCAAGCTTTGAAAGTTCTTCAGTTTGGCAGATAAGTTTACTCAGTTTTTGAAGAATTTTTAATATTATTTATTCCCATTAAAAGTTACCAAAAGTTGACTGTTTAATATCGTATTAAAAGTTGTAAAAATCATTCACTAAATCTAAAATCCTTAAATAAAAACGCTATTCCACATGACTTTATATTTAATCTCCATTCCGTTGTACTTAAAATATGTTTTTAATTTCTCATGTATTCGTTTCGTTATTTATTTTGAAATAAACAAAAATTTATCAATTTTTAAAAGTTTGCCTCCACAACTTTTTAAGGAACTGTACCGACATCTAGCGGCGGATAGCAAAAATAAACAAGTTTCGACAACTGTTAACTTCGTTTAAATAAATTATTAATATTTTTGTTTAGTGTAGAAATAATTATCATTGTATTATTCATTTTTTTCATTCAAATTGTATTATTCTATTGTTATGAATGTTATTTCATTATATTGCGAGAGTTGCGTCTACTCATTTCTAGATGGCAGTATTTATCAGGTGAACAGAAACGACTTCAAGAAAATCATTCTTTAATTATGTATAAATGCAGATAATTAAAAAAGATGATTTTATAGTACAATAAAAATGTATTGTATAATTTAACAATAAATACTGATATTTTAAAGCGGGAATCATAATTTACATAAAAAATTCAAATTCACAGACTATAAATTTACTAACATTTCATTCATTAAAAATCACAAAACCAAATGCTCTAATTGACAATAAAATGAGTAATAAAAGCGTAAACCACAGTAATAACTTTATTTACTGTCACAAGAGTTTTTAACACCCCTATATCTCTCGACACTTTTCCCTCAGAAAAAACATAAAGAATACACCCGTATAGTGCTGAAGTGCTACAGCAGAGGGCGCTGGACGGCTGTTTAACTCGTTAGGGGCGTTTCGATAGATTTTTATTCATTAGATGAAGACAAGGGAAGCTGGTACTTTTCTTTGTCGATAGTATATTATTTACTAAGATTAATAAAATCTCACGGTTTTCCTTCTGTATAAGGTCTTAAGGTATTAAAATTATTTATATGTGTTAGAAATAATTTTTTTTTACATTTAATAACCGTAGGTTTTCACTTAAAATAGCGAAATACATACTTTTATCATTTCAATGGAAGACTAAGGTAATATTACTGCATTCCGAGACACAGTTAAATCAAATTTAAGGCACAATTTTCGAATAAATCTTACTAATATTATAAATGCGAAAGTTTAGATGGATGGATGTTAGAGTTTGTAGCCTAAACTGCCTAAATCTCGATGAAATTTGGCATAGATGTAGAGAGTACTCCGGACCACATAGGCTTACTTACTTTTGTTTTTCTTAATTCCACGCGGAGTCTCGTGCGAAAGTTAGTATAACATAATCCGTAGATCGTTTGAGAATACATCTGGCATATCGACTATCCTTCAAAATCAACCCCATAACAACCCCGTAAATGAGTTATTCGAGTTTAAGCTGCATCATTAATTTCAATCGACAGATGTTCTCGCCTTTGTTTCTGTAACAAAAAACATGTTCAGTAATCCCTTTTAATCGAATGTATGAAACAATTTGTTTACAAGATAAGAGTTAACTAACAATTTATCTTAACAGATCTATTTTTAACTCGTTAAATTGTGTATATGAATCCGTCTTGAAATATTACGATTTTAGGTTATAATTTAGTAATAAAATAACATAAAAGTTCATATAAAGAATTATTTAATAAAACACCTTTCTTTAACTACATTGTTTACATTCGTTTTCATAAACTAATCGTAACTTAACGAATACCTTATTTTTTGTTTGTTACAGTTTGTAACTTAAAAGGCTCAACAGATCTCAATAAAATTTGTCGTAGTCTGGAAGAACACATAGGCTACTTATGTTTTCTTTTAATTCCATGCAGACGGAGTCGTGGGCGAAACCTTGTAGATTTATCTATACTAATATTATAAATAGGAAAGATTTGTATTTTAGTATGTATTAAAATAACTCAAAAACTACTGGACCGATTTTAAAAATTCTTTCACCGTTAGAAAGGTAATTTATCTGTGAGTAACATAGGCTATATTATTTAATTTAACGCGGGCGAAGTCGCGAGCAACAGCTAGTATTTTATAAATGAAATAAAAGATTGCTACAATGAAAAAAAATTACAAAGTAAAAGAAACCAATTTAATTTGCTATTTCTTGAATATTTTTTAATGAACTCTTTGAGCCTTATTTTTTAAATAAAGTCTAATTTTAATTCTAAAATGTTATTTAAAAAAGTAAATTTCTTACCTCATAGAATAACCATGCACTGAAGAGTACTTGTAAAAAGTTGTACACTATTAAAACATTTTTTAATTCAAATGGTTTTCTATTTTCCATAAACCGGGGCCCTAAAACCTGAAAATAAACATTTTTGAATTACATTTACTTGTATTTAAACATATGAAGATACAACATTTTTTAATATATACCTAATAATTAAGAAAAATGTACAAAAATCAGATCAATACAATATTGTTAAAATGGATATTTTGGTAAAGAAAAAAAATATTTTCAGGTGGAATTTTGATCAAGTGCAAGTTCTTTTACTTTAAAATGTGTTTTATTCATTGTAAAATATTTAAAAAGGGAGTAATATATAAATTGTATTTATCTAATATTATGAAAAGCTAAAATTTAATGTTAAATAATACAATAAATGTACATTTTTTTATAATCATCATTGTTTTATTTTAAGCACAGTATGCCTTGCACGATTGGTTTTTAACAATTGCAGCATCCATAAAATATATAACACTTGTATAAACATTATAGAAAAGTAGGAATATAAATATGTGTTACCTTGACTAGATAAACATAACTTAGACATATTAAAAATGTAGGGATCGGAGAGCTCATCAGGAACCATTGATTCGTCCGAGGGTCTGTAAAAAATAAAAACAATACTGTAAAATATTTTTTGTACCAAATGAAATAAGATCACAATTTTTACACTTATTTGATGATTTTAAAGCAGTTTTATTATTTAAAGATAATATATCAAAGGTTATATGAAACAGGTGGCAATTTTGGAAGGTTGAAGTCTCAAGACTTCATTTTTTTTAGTAATATTATAATAACTTTAATTTAACTTTTGTATAATATTGTGGTAACATTAAATTAGCTTAACATGACACCTTTGCAGGCATGTTTCAATTTAGCAAGTTTTGGAGGATTTTTATTTAAACTCACCTCCATATTTATCCATAAAGCCTTGCATTTCATTTATATATTGTAGTATTAGCGCCATCACGATATCTGAAAAAGAAAATATATCCTTCAATGTGAAAATCCTTCAATATATCCGTCAAAGGCGGGATGAGATAACAGAGATACGGCACCGTCTTTATTGAATAATACTGGAATACTGTATGGGTTCTAAGAATATTTTAACACATGTTTCGGTAATTAACATTACTTTTCTATTACTGACGAGAATAACGAATGTCATCTAATTTTATTCATGAAATATTGGTCATAAAACGAAAAATATCGTGTGACTAGTGAAGTGAATATGTCATCCTAAATGTCATCTTTTAAAAAAAACTATAATACAACCACAGACTACATAACAGTGGGTCGGTGTCTGATACCACGATAGATGGCGCAATATCGGAGTAGCCCAATGTCAAGCGATGAGCTAAAAATCGACTTTGACCTAGTTGTACAACAAAATATGCAGGCCTTAATTAGTGGTCAAAACGAAGTTAGAATGTAAGTAGAGTAGTTACATATATTTATATAACATAGCAATTATTTTAAAAGGTATATAATGCGATAATAATTCAAACATTTTTTTTAAATATTCGAATGAGAAAATCGATTTTCTTGACATTTAACCGATTGAGCTCGTTGCATACTTCTTTGTGGCTAGTTATGGTTCTGTCAGAAAATTAGCACACCGGCCTATACTCATCAGACAGAAGGCGGAAGTATTTTCACCGCCGGTATCCTGAGTGGTCATAGTATTGCACTAGTCCAGCGGGCTATTTGTGTAGCCGCTAATTCTGCTGCCAAGTCTACCATTGCCACGAAACTACCTGTGTTACTTTTAGGGTGTTTTTATATTCAATATCGTAAAATCAAAATTTAATGCATTGAAATAAACAATTTTAATTACGTAATACCAGAGAACTGTACAGTGTACATTCCATAGAATGCTTTACAACTTCGTATTTCTCATTGGTCATTTACTTAATTGCTGATTGTTTTCCACGTTTCCACGGATCCCATGATGATTAACGGAATTACCAAGGAGTTAACATGTTTTAATAACAAGTTAAACTAGATGTTATCTTCATTTTATAAAGAGATTATTTATAGCATAAAGTATTTTAATTCCGATACTAAACTTAATAATAGTTGTTAATAAATGTTAGGGTTGTCGACAAAATAATTCCAGTATACTATAATATAATTTCGCAATAGTTTCGTTGATTTTCTAAAATCTTTGCAGTCCTATTTAAAATAGGGGCAGTAGGAAAGGAATAATATATAATTCAATTGGAATGGCCTATTTTCAATAATCGAACGATTATGTTGATAAGTTAAATCTAAATGAGTTGCAGTAAAACCGATATTGCTGCGATAAAAATGAACAATTTAAGATAAGGAAAGTAGATAAAAGGTAAACTATAGTCTGGGCAAAACTTCGTAGTCGTCAACGTAATGATGTACAAAAAGTTCAAAAGAAAAAAATTGTACATTAAAACCTTCATATCTGTAAGAAGACCAATAAGACCAAAAATATCGATCAACATTATCTACGTCAAAGTTACAAGAGTCAAAAGTGCAATGAACTACTTTAAGAAAGAATGTTTCAGCCGTGCTCGCCTTGGCTGTTTAGAGTCAAGATATAAATAAATGAAGCATCAAAATATTAAGTTTAATTTGGGCTAAAAATTTTACTTATTATCACTTGGCGGTTATCTAGTGCGCTCAGTCGTCGGTATTTTTAAAATTTTAATATATTAGATATCTTATCTCCGGATATAGACACGATACTATCTCCGACTCCGATATTATTATCAATTTTAATTTTTCGGCGGCATCACTTTCTCTATGGTTACTCTTTAAAAAAAAACTCTGTTTATTTATATTCTGTATTCAGTCTCCGTAACATTACGTGATTTTTAACACTTTAATGAATTCAGTTATGAGAATAACTTTTCACACGTCTCGCTTGTCAGCAAGAAAAAAAACATCAATCGTTATCGCCCCTTATCGGTTTATTTATGAATCATTAGTGAGATTAGTCACATCACACCCATTGATATCTGATAAAATAGATTCAATTTGAGATTACGACGTTAAGTCCTAATATTAAAATCTGAATTATGATTAATTACATACTTACCTATCACGAATAGTTATATTTTCTTACGACGTACATAATAACGAAAGATAGGTTAAATATTACCCCTAAATTTTATGTCTATAATAACTGTATCCATAAATTAATTAACTATATTCATATCACTAGAATAGTCAGTGGCAGAATTTGTTACTACTCGTATTATTAAATCGCTGAGCGTTAGTTGCATACTGGATGTATACTCTGCATTCAATTAAAAGTTTTTAATTGCAGTACTGTTTATTCAGGTGATCTCAGAGTTATTATTTTAATATTATCGCTATGTTAATTAAACAGGAAGAGATGTAGAAATTAAATAATAACGAAAGGTTATTTCTACTGACGAAAAAGGTTTCATAGCTTTACCGGCCGAACAAGCAAGGTGTTCATTTCAGTTTAACCGCCGTTCAATAATATCACGTGTTTTTTCACTGATAAGGTGATATCATTCGTTGTAGGCGTACCGTAAGTAGGTCGTGACGTAATCAGAATGCGTACGTATTGCAAAACACAGGTTAGTGCGAGAATATACCACCATTGATTGAGATGAGACGCGGTAGGAATTCTAGAATTCAGATGACGCTGAAGGGTGCGTATCGCGGTGTGTGATTATGTGTAAGCGAGTGTAATATGTGCTACGTTATTACACTTCTGTTGTCTTTTGATGCAGCAATTTACTAAGTGGGTCATTGGCTGCACGTCGAGTTATGTAATGGTATAGCGCACCGGCGACAACGACGCGAACAAGTCTTCGATGCGGCGACTCTTTCGATGCAGCTTCGCGTTAACACATGCGGGGACATTTTCAAGACTATTGCAAATTCTATATAAAACCAGTTACGGAATTTAGAACATCATGTAGATGTTTTGAAACATAATCGTGTTATTGTTGCAGTCCTTACTATGAATATGACAACTCGTGAAATTGTTATCTTTTATTGCGTTATAACCGTCGAAATCAAGGCGATAAAAAGTATGTAGAATATAGTAAAAATATAAATATATTTTATTTGAATTAAGTTATGCCGATATCCTCTGTGTATTAACAATCATAACGATTTAACTAGTACTAAGTACTTGATGTTCGTTTAAAATTATTGCCATAAGCCTTGAATGAATCTTTTGTTTTTAAGCTTATATATCTAGAATCTAGAAATGTTGTCACGGACCTTAAGAACTATAAGACCCTTTTCACTTAAAATATTTTTAGTTTATAGATGCTACGTCATGACTTACAATGTACAATTATCGGTTGTCAGTGAAAGGGTACTTTTTAAAAGCATCCTATATATTCACGTAAGGTTTCAAATTGTTTATCGATCCGATGTATTAAATTATATTGTTATTAAAGTGTGAATTTTGCGAAAATTTAACAGGCTCTTAGTAGTTTAAAATGTTTATGTTGTCATCGGATCATGTAAACAGACAACGACACCTGGTCGCCTTGTTAGTCGCATACAAAGGCCGGGACATGTGGTTATAATTACTCTGAGTAAATATACCACAGTAAAATAGATTTAACGCGTCCGTGAGCCGAACGTTGTTTTTCGCTTCATCTTATTTTATATTTTAAAAACTGAAACAATTTCCGTATTATAATTTAATTAACATTATAGAGCACGAGTTAAAAAACAATATTGAAGTTGGTGTCAATTAAGCAAGCGTTTCCTGGAAAACAGATAAGAAACATCCGTTAGCTAAAGGCATCGCTAATAAACAAACTAATTGCAATTATCTTCAAAAAGGGGATTAGTAGATAAAAGAAACTGAAAAAAGGATAGGTAGGGGAAGAAGATCGATAGAGAAGAATTGAGACTGTCAATTTATTAAAACTCTATATATGTTTCTTTATAAGTTGTATTTAAAATTTTATTGCTATATTTGATAGTTTAAGCTGACTTCGAGTTCAAATAGTTTGCGTGGTTGTTGCGGAAATTGGGACAACGCCTAGAGCTATGATAATTTTATGCAGCTGTCGCTTAATATTAGATTTCGTATTCCGCACGTATTGGCTGATAGTTTACTAACGAATATTACTAATGCCAACCAAGGTCGTTGACCTTGCGACGACGTGAAATTATTCTAATTTTATTAGACAAAGTCCATTAGAGGATTGCAAAAATAAATACTTTTTTACTTATGTTTACTTACAGCATAATATGTTAATGTTTTTTTAGAATTCGAGACGAACATTTGGAAGTTAGATAAACAATACAGCCAATAAAAAAAATACAGCCATAGACAAAAACACTCGCACACTAAGTTAATAAAAACAATACACTAAAAAGTAACGAAATAATTACTTAAACCTCCCTTAGTGTAGCTGTTATGTCTATATTGTACAA
>JAOCNA010000015.1:1120490-1133754 GCA_026546675.1 Papilio helenus | reverse complement strand
GCCGTTTAGGCTACAAACTCTAACAAACATCCATCCATCCATCTAAACTTTCGCATTTATAATATTAGTAAGATTAAGATTAAGATTCGTAAGATAGATCACTTGATGTGTAAAACAAAGTACCTAAAAGGAAATGTTCATTGCAGTAGGTACAACACAATGTCCACTTGTGAAAGCGACTTTTCTTCTTTGTGCTGTCTCTGAGCTTGTAATGTCATCCTTAACAAAAAAATATACAACAACAATATAAACTTACGTTTTGTTTCTTCAGCATCTCGCTAGGAACCATAACAATAATATATTTTTGTTTGTACGAATGGGCCCGTCAGCCTATTGTTCAAGTAATAATAAAGTCTTTCAAGTAATAATAAATATGCAATAAATAAGGTAAAAGATCCGAAAAGCTTGCCAAGGTGAACACTATCTTTTTTCAAAACACATTTCGTCAAATCTCACCAACTTTGCTTCCATAATATATCGCGTCTCTATTGTTTCTAATCAACTTCTCCATTGTTTTTAACTGTTTAAATTGAAAATGTCAGAAAGCGGCGCTAACTGACACTCAGGTCAGGTCACAGCTCACACTACAATTGACATACAAATGCGCATGCATAAAAAACCTAAAATATATATTTTCCCAATACCTAATATTACTCTTTCGTGTTAGCTGAATAGGGTGAAAGGGCATGATCAGCAGCGTGCGTGCCCCGCGCACCTCGCCCCGCGCCCCGCGCCCCGCGCCGCGCTCCCCGGCCACCGGCCCCTCGTGCCCACGTATCAGCACTATAATCACAGCCAGAGACCGTCACATGAACTCAAACTGTAATTTTGGCTTCGTTTCGTTTCATTCTGTTGCCGGCCCAGCAGGTGCACAGTTTGAATTATAATGATGTTTATCAATAAAGTTGTTTTTATTCATAGGTACGAGTTTCATATCAATTAAAAGTATTAGTATTAGTACCAACATGGAGTAGGTAGTCATATAGCGCTTTTCAACATAACGCAACTCCCAATCTGTCGACAGTGCTGTGTCAGGGAGAACACCTCATACCATTGATGATGTGATTGTTTCACGAAAACATTCATATTTGGTATATTATATTTTAAGAGACTAGGTGTGCGGTGGGGGCAGGGGGGGGGTCGCTGAACTCCGGGCCAGCCGGCTGCGGCATGACGCTCGCTCGTTTACTTATACGGCACATGTTCCTTCACACGGCTGCATCAGAGAACTGACATCTATTACTAGTAAAAGAAATCAGCACAAGCACGATGTCAGCGAGTGCAAGCGCCCCGCGGCATTCTCGGAAGGAGGCAGCCAGGCCGGCGGTCCGACCGTGCATAACTTACCACATTGTCTGTGTTCTACATGTTTTTATATCACGTTACTTTACCTTTTTCAATGTTTTAGATAAAAAATCCCTATTTTAAGTATGTTTCATTTCACCTAGGAGTGTAACATGATCATCAACTTGTACATAACAAACGTTCACGACCTACTCATTGATAAATAGATGTATTGTTTTTGACGTATATAATAAATACCACTGGCTCAGCAGCCACCTTCTTGTATTATAAAGTGTAGAGCAGTGCTGAAGGATGTACCTACTCGCCTGTCGTCCGTCGCGGAGACCGAGTTGAGCCACATCACATCCGCTTTGTTACTGAGCCGATGCGGCGTCTCCATTCAAGCCTGCAGAATCGATTCCCGGCCGAGCGCGACTCGAACTTGTTTGCCTCGTAGCCACATTAGGCTGTAACGAAACTGTCTGATTGATGGTAGACGTGTATATTTACCGAAATGTTCCCACCGTTTGTACGCCGCGGCTGTTACGTTAAGCTTGTGTGTAATTTGAAGGTTTTGAGAATAACGTTACGCAAATATAATTAAACAATACCTACTTATATTTATCCTATTTGTCTTGATTCAAATAAACAAAAAGTACATGGTATTTGGTATTTCATATTTTTTTCATTGTACTTGGTATATCTCTGCATGCGTTGTCATGCCAACGTAAAGTAAGTATGCTACTGTAAAATAGTTTCAGAATCAAAGCACAGTATAAAATTATTGTTATTAAAAAATAAATAACTTATACATAGCTGGCTTTTTTTGGCTACATTTTTTTTGCATACGTTTCTTTCACAATCTGTAGACGTATGTAAACGAACTACTAGTACTTATTTTACGGAATGAGCTAGTAAATAATAAATAGTTTCAACTGACACTATATTTGTATTTTCATAAATATCTTAGGTAACGAAATCATCTTTGCCGCTGCACAAGGAACACATGGCTTTGTATCAAATTGATCCCGCTACCCGCTACCCGCTAACTGCTACCGCGCTCGTGTTCTCACGACCATATTCACAGCTGAGAGCAAGATAATGCCCATATTATAACGCTAAGTGTAGTTATGGCCCATTGTAATGTGTATACATAGAATGCGTGTGCTTCAATGGAATCCCCGGCGAGCGGCGACATCCGCACCGCCCGGTGCCACATAGTCCGGGCGTCGCACTGCGCTGTCTTCTTTATAAGATTTCAATTGAAATCGTTCGGTACGTTCGATAAGCCGTCGCCCTGTTTCCCTTTGTGCTCGAATGGATGGGCTTACATAAAACCCAACCCATGAATAATTGCGCTTCTCAAAACCGACACGACGGGCTACGGGCGACGGGCTACGGGCGACGGGCGAGGGGCGACGGGCGACGGGTGACGGCTCCCAAACCCCAAACCATCGACTATAATAATGACACAGTCTTAGTCCGATACCCGATAGCAACGAACAAAGCGGCTGCTACTGTGCTGAGTCACCTCACCTAATGGTGATGTAGCAAAGTTTGACTCGGTAACTATAATACTTCGAGCAAATCTTACTTCTTACTCTCAATAATATTATAAATGCGAAAGTTTGTATGGATGGATGTTTGTTAGTTTGTAGCCTAAATTGCGGAACGGATGAAATTTGGCAAAGATGTAGAGGATAGTCTGGAAGAACACAAAGGCTATTCACTTTTGTTTTTTTTTTATTCCGCGCGGACGGATTCCCGGGTAAAAGGTAGTATAATAATAAGTCGAAGCTATCATGAAGTTTAAGTGATATCAAGCATTTAAAAAGTTACTTTGTAAAATTGTTGTTCCCTCCTACTGTTACAAATGTTCTACATAGTTTATCTTTATTTTTTCTTTCAAATCATAATAATTGGCCGTCAATGTGTAATTATCACACGGTGAAATCGGTAAACGGTCTGATTTTAACATCACTAAATTTTGGCTATGCCAGTACCTACGTTTAGCTTTCATATAATCAAAAGTACGTATTTGAATGTTAATTGGTCTCGCATCTAGCTATTAAGACTCGCCTAGATAATTACCTAGGCAGTGGTTTCTTTTCACGAGTTTCATTTTATTTTTTTGACATTTTGCTCGTCGGTTCTTAGTGTGAATATTGCCATCTAGCGGCAAATAGACAAACTAGAACTTCAAGCGAGTTTACAACACCAATAAATTAAAAATGTAATACTAGATGGCACTTCACTTCATCCAATTACTAAGGAGAACTGACGTAATTTAAATATTCAATCTTATTCAGTGGACTCTGCAGATTTCCATAGATTGTAAAAAATATTAATGTGAAGCTTGAGAGATTTGTCAAAATTAAAAAATAATTGTCACTTTCAAACAGAGGGCGATTCGAAAACTGTTAAAAACTGGATTCGTCCCTCCCATGGATAAGTCATAAAACAACATTTAAAAAAATTGGATCATATTACCTCAAGTTAGATACCTAATACCCTTAAGTGAAGTTATATTTTATGACTAAAAATGACTCCTATTGTTTTCAATATTTTTATTAAAGTTATTGTCTATACGTTATATGGTCTGTGGTCCCGCTCCGGCGGGGTACGGCGAGAGGCATCTCAGGAATTTTAATCGCATCCAAGCGTCGGCCTGGCATCGGCCCGCTGCCCGCCATCGCCATCTCCACGCAATAAAAACTAAACGTCCCGCCAGAGGGCATATACAAATTTTCGGATGTGTCTTATCTAGTCATAACTACTCTATGATTTTCGAATGTTCTAGATTTCGCGCTCTTTCCAATTGCAAAATTGATACTTTAATCACACTAAGGGGGTATTAAATCCGCAGATTTTTGCGTTCAGTTTTAAGTGGAAAACATAACTTTAATACAACTAGCTCTGATCTGATTTAAATTGTATAAAACTGCGTATAACAGGTACACATTAATTTATCTGTACATAGTTTAGGTATTTGTAAGTCTTTGATTGCGTAATATTTTCCTGCTCTGTACCCATTGTTTCAAACATGGAAGTTTCTCTTAGGAATTCCTACATTTTGCTCACACATTCTTTGATAATTTTTTGTGATTCGTCGAAATAATAGAAATGCAGTTCTTAATAAGGAGGTAGTAAAACATTTTTACAACTAGTATACAACTTTTAACGAATAATGGATAATTGTAATTTTTTTAATATTGTAAAACGTAAAACCATTAAACAAAAGCAACTATAAATGAGGGGGGATTCATCCGTTTCACAGATAGACGAACGAAAAAAAAAACGTAAAATTAGTCTGTGGATGCACTAGTGGGAATGAGACAGCGATATCCATGGTATTATTTAAGAGTGAAAGAGATAGTTGACGGTAGAATGAATCGAAAAGTAACCGGTCTGGGGGAGGCAGATGTGCAGCTCAAAACCCCCACGGCAATACAGATTCCAGCTATAAGAAAATAATTATTTAAAAAAAAAAAACACGAGGTAGAATAAAACATTTAAAAAATAACAAGAATTTCTGTTAAATGGTTTAAGTTGTGCTTTTGTTTCCATTTCCTATATTAATCATTAAATGCCTAAATGTACTTAGGCATATGTAATCCACATTAAGGGTATCCCTTAGTGGCTATTAAATTGTGAGTGTTGCATTAACCGTACAGTCTATATCTCTTCCATGAAGATATAAAAGCTAAAGGCTATAAAAACTTTTTACAAGTCTAGCCCAAACCACGGAATCCTGTTTATCGCAAAGATAACCTCAGTAAAAACAACTCGGCATACATTATAATAAATTTTAAAATATCTCACATATGTACATCTTTTGAGATATTTCACTAAAGTATTAGGAAACGGCCAGTGGTTTTAATTTACGAGCAGTTTTTATTATTATTTTATTGTCCGATTTTGTTTATGCGACCATAAAATGCCTACAAATGTTGTGACAGGCAAATTTTATAGTTTTATAACGTTATGTTGTAAGGGGAGTTTGTAGAAAGTTGGGAGAAATTAAACATTACTAGGTAACTCGCACTGAGAGTCTTTAAATGTTAATTTAAGGGGGTCCTTAGCGTAGATTTAGTGCGAAGTTGCTGAATCAACCAACAATCGGACGTATCCTTCAATAGCTTTTCGATGGTTTTAGATGTTAGCTTGTAGTTTTAATCTAGGTAAGGAATTATGATTATTGTAACACCGCTTCAGTATTAACTTGATAACTAATGTTTGTTCAAAGAAACGTTATTATTTAATTTTAAATTTAATAGGTAAAACTTTGTCATCTATATTAATGTATCGACATTGCGCATGCTAGTAACAATGGCTTGGCTATTTTGGCGAATTTAGATAGACACTGAAGAAATTTCATTTTATACTATAAAACATTACTATAGTAATAAGGATAGTTTTAATAAGATACCCGTTAGGAAATTCCTGTTATTTACGTCATCGGGAATTCCATTTAGCGATGCGTTAACATTTATTGAACGCAGATGCCTCTATTTCTGACTTTACCTGAATTTTTACCGACCTTTTCTCGGGATAGATGTTATTACTATGCGAGGCTGGAATGCAGCTGGCCAAATTTTCTGAATGTTTTCTTCTTTAAACATAATATCATTTTGTTCTTTTGTTTTGTATGTTTGGTTGAATACGGAATTGTATGGATTTTATGTTGCCGATTATAATTAGTCTAGTTTCAAAAAAGTACTTTGAACTTTTGATGGGAACAGTTTATGATATAAAACTTTATAGAGTCTATATTTTACAATGAAATGGTTAAGTGATGTTGCTATTGTAATGGTTTATATTAATTGAACAATATCAAAAGTAATGCTTCGTCAGACGGTCATTCACATATCGCATGCCAGCATGGATTATGAATGCGTGAGCAACTATTGTGGACCAACGCATTATATCTACACCAGGACAGACGTTCAAACCGACCACAGTACATTCCATTATCAACGGCGTGTGAATCGATTACGTGGAAAATCCGAGAAAATCTCACTGTCACAGTGCGTAATGAGCATCGCACGGACACATGTGAAATTGACTGCTTTTTTGCATTCCTGCGACGGTGCACGCCTCCGACGCCGTCGTGTAGCGATGCCTTAATGTCTTTCAATCAGGTTTATCATTATAAAATTTATAAGTCTTTTGTGAGTCTTATTTATAGACCCGATGCGTTGTTTATTTACGTATAAAACGGATATAAATTATTGAGGTTCTTTTAATTACTTTCTTTGCGAAGAAAGTGTATTCGGCATCTCGATGGTAGAAATATTTCGGTTAAGGTGAAGGATTTGCGTTGAGAGGACGGGGCACGAGGCTCGGCGACGGGGTCCGTTAGCGTTGAGTTGCGACAGATGGGCGCTGGCCGGGACGCGGCCCGCGGTCCTGCGGAGAGATCGACCTCCGAAATGCGTCCGAGATTGCATTCTTTGGACGGCGCGGGCGCATTCCGACGGAGCGGCGCCGCGCGCCCGCGCTCGCCAGTCGACGCGCGCCCTTTTGGGGGTTAAGATGTGTCGGTCGCGGCGGGCGCTCGCCATGTGGTCCCAGCCGCCTCCCCCGGGTCCGGACGAGGATGCCGAGCCGTTCCGAGCGCGCGCCTCTACTGGGCCGCCGGCAACGCGCATGTCTAACAGCGCTGTTTACCCAGAAGACGGCCGTGTTGCCCGCATGGTGCGCGAGTATGGTGTTAGAGTGGGTCCCTCTACGACCCGGCCTCCCGGCCTGCGAGTCCTGGACCAGCCCCAGTACCAGAACTTGGAGGAACTGCGCAAGAATCCGGAGTACGCGAACATAGACGAAATCAGCCGCGAGTTCGGATACCGACTGTGTCCGGAGGGCCAGAACCTGGAGGATGAAGCGATTTATGAGAATATCCTGTCGGTGCGGCAGCTACGGTCTGCGGAGGTGCGGCTGGTGCCGGTATCTGAGGTCGCTTACTACGAAGGCCAGGGTTACGTGGCCACGCAGCTGCTCAGTAGGAACGGCACCTTCCCCCAGTGCCCGCCGCATACTTGGAGCCGTCTGCAGGGCGCTGGACGTCTCACGGGATCATTACGAGTCTTTACTGTAAATATTCACGATTTTAATAAGTTTTTAACAATTTCTTTGACAGTTAACAATATTCTTAATAGAAAATATGAAATATAATTTGGTAACTAAATAAACATTACGATTTTTTTTTCGAAACAGAACAGGATATACTTACGCGCAGTGTCCGTCGTGTTTTTGCGCGCATTCCATACAAAAAGTGGTCGCTCATTGTACCACTGTATTTATGTTCGTTGCAAAAAAAATTGAACAGCGGAATTTCGCTCTAATGACTCGTTAATTTTGGTGGTGACTCGATGAATTTCGAACCGACGCGTGAACCTGAACCGCCGCGCCTGACCGAGGCAACCGAGACCTCTTCAATCACACCTACAGAGTACACATCGACCCGCTTTGATTTGCCATCACGTATTAATTCAATATTTTTAAAAGATTTATTTCTTACTAATATTATAAATGCGAAAGTTTGATAGATGTTAAAGAGTTTGTAGCCTAAACTGCTGAACGGATCTCGATGAAATTTAGCCTAGATGTAGAGGATAGTCTGGAACAACACATAGGGTACTTATTTATTTTTTTCTTTATTTAATGCGGACGGAGTCGCGGACGGTGATATTTCATAAATATTTTAATTTATCGACCAATAAAACATTTAATTCTTGAAGATGAAAATAAGTAATGGAATTTTGAGTATTTTCTGTTATATTATTTTTTTATTTGGTACTGTGTGCTACTATTTTATTTTGTTTTATTCACTCTGACATCTATTCTTTATCACGTATTTCGCACTTGCTAAAACATCACCGTAACGTTGTAACGTTTGCAGATTTCGTTTGTTTTTCAATTTCGGTAAATTCTTTAAAAATCTCAAAGATTTTACAGCCCATGTGTGATGAGTATATTTGCTTCATTACTGTGTGAAATCTCATATGTTTCCGTAATAAAAATGTTGAAATACAATATAATTTTGTAGTTATGTTTAACCGTGCGCCAACTGTTAAAGTTAAGTATAGAAAAGTAAGGGTTTAGTAATATAAAATCGATTCAACAATAACCGTCGTATTGACAGTGATTTAATGGTTATTTAAAAAATCGGTTAGTATTTTTTTTAATTTAGCAAGGACGCAATCGGAGGATAAACCTAGTCTTCGCGTTACCATTAAATTACTATGATTGCGGTAGTTTGTATTTGGTATGTAAGTGATTCATAAATAGTTTTGGTAGGCAACTTCGTAAAAGGCTTGGTAAGATTATAATGTTTTTTTCTTAATTATAATTAAAAATAATATTCCGTGCGGCGGTGTAATTTCCGACGGGTGGGTGCCTCTACGTTATTGTAGGTAGCAAAAAATTAATGATGAATAATAAAATTGTATCCAAAAGCGAGATATAATCTCGAAGATGTTTTTTTATTACATTCTTGTTTATAAAGATTGTTAATTTTTGGTGAATACATCTTTTAACCAATATTAAAATTTAATATTGCAAACTAAAGTAAGTTTATTACTTAGTATTTTTATAAGTAAACTAGCTGTTGCTCGCGGCTTCGTCCGCGCGAAAAATATAGCCTATGTTACTCACAGATAAATTACCTTTCTAATGGTGAAAGATTTTTTTAAATCGACCCACTAGTTTTTGAGTTATTTCAATACAAAAATTAAAATCTTTCCTCTTTATAATATTAATATAGATGGAGAAAACAATATGAATTTCTGGTGTAAGTTTTAAAAATGTCTTTTGTATTGTCCACAGGCAAAACGGGAGATGTACGATGTAAAAAAGCAGAGGTTATGCCTCGCGCAGGACGAGTACAAGCATTTAAACAACGCCCTGTCTACCCTCGCCGCTTCCAGAACGAGTCGTGAGTATAACTATCCTAGTTATATGTATAAGTAATCGTTAAAGTAGAGAGAGAAGAATGTAACTTTACTATATGTCTTTAAAATGTTTGTTAGTTTTGAACAAGCCTTAGGGCCTGTCCCACCACTAGCTGATAGAGGCTCAGATAAGGGAACAAAATCCGATATTTCTAACAAATATTTTACACGTTGGATTGTTATCAGACAATTTACAATTTGGTGGAACAGGCCCTAAAAATACAATTCGATTTCGAGAATTATTACTCTTTTTTATATGTCGTAATTTTTCATGTATTTTATTAACTTACCGAATATTCATTCGTTCAATCTATTGAATGGATTGAATGATGAACGATTTCCATCGAAATAACTATTTATGAATCCATATTATGAAGTCATCATTACGTATTGATTTATTATAATTATGATTCAGGATGCATGTAATAATTACTGAGAACCGTGATGGAATTCTGCTACGCGAAAATATGTTGGCTGCTCGGTACTTGGAATGCAACACTATGTAGATTTGCAGGTTCATATGGATTATACCGGAAAATTCTTTGTAGTTATTTAATAGTAACCGTGAATGATTTCGATGCGTTTAATATCTTTTTAAATAAAATAGTCTATCGAATTGAGATGTATAAGTGGCTTTAAGTATTTTGAGTGCAGTTTAATATTCCTTAAAATTTAAAAAGATATCTTTTATTACATGCCAGCGACCTACGACTTCGTTTGTTCAGATCTAGTAATACATATAGCCTATGTTACCGAGTTTATCGGAAGAAAATAGAATCTCGATAAAGTTTGGCATTGATATAGTATAAAGCATAGTCTGGAAGAACACATAGACTACTCACTTTTATTTATTTTAATTCCACGCGGAAGGAGTAGCGGGCTAAAGCTAGTCATAGATAGCTAAGTTACAGATATAATTTACTACATAGCGCACTTATATAACTCAATATGAGTTCAGTTCATTATTGTTAAGACGCAAAAACAACAATTTCCTGAATGAGGAAGTAATGCAAGCGCAGTCTGCTTCAGTGCAGTGTGTTGTTATGTAAAACATGACACATACAATATTATATCCCGTTTATGTAAGCCTACGTAAATAAGTCCTCAATGTTTTACTTATATATTTTCGCAGGAGCGTAGAAAAAAAAAATCAAAATATACTCTTGCCAAAATATATGGCTTGATGTAGCTCTCAGATCAAAGCTGTTAGTTAAGCACATTTCTCTCTATCTTTAGCAAGAAAGAATAGTTACAATAGTATTTCATTGGGCATATGAAGTATTAACAATTGTTTATAGTTCGTTACGTAAATGACTCGATATGTTAAAAGAAATGTAAATTGTAGTTTCTTCTGTATTTATTAGGCAGTTTAACAAGCAGTTTGCCCGAATAGGGGAGTTTTAACTACTTCAAGTTGCAGTGTTCGACATTCCGTAGTACTGGTAGCTAGCGTGTTAGGAAAATTGTGTTAATTGCTATAAATATCGGCTTCAATGATTACGAAAAATTTTAAACGCACCGAGAAGTAATTTTACGTTTCAACAGACACACCTGCCTTACGACAATTTCCCAATACGTGTAGTTTCTAAGATGCATAATATCTACTGCGTATAGTGTCTTAGTTAATTTAATTAATAGAAAATGAAAAAATATTACAGGTGTTAGTCGCGGGCGAACGCTGGCATGTTTATATTTAATCTACTTCGGTTATCTTGATCCTATTTTTTTCTTACGTAAACAATCTGCTTGATTGTAAATAACAACGATTTCGATTAGAGACGTCAGTACGTCACTCTATACCTAAAAAGATTTACAACAACAATTTGGCAAGAGCATTGCAAACGTATATCTATTAATTAGATACTTTCACTTCGTATATGTCATTAGAAAGTTACATTTAATATAAGCAGAACGATTAACGGTGGTACATAAAGTTACATTTATTATAGAGGCTAAGAAAACATTACTGTGACTGCGCAGACAACTTTATTACGGACATAAGACACGCTTACATTTTTTTTTATAGACATAACATGAAATTACGTTATGTCCTAGATTTGAGTGTGCAAACATGTCATGCGTTAATACGACTGTCGCGGTTGGTCAAGCAGATCACGACTAAATAGCGTATCAACCAAATACTACCTACGTATTAATGGCCGGTTTCCCAACTACGTTTAACCCTTCGTTAGTTTTTTCGGTTCGATAGTTCAAAAACTGCATTTCCGAACTACGTAATTTGAGTTTTACTCTATCGAAACATAGGTCTTAACACTAATTAATCATTTGTTAATGATAAAATAGAAACTTCAGAAACCTAGTATAAGTCAGTTACTGTTAATTCAAATGGATTTGTTCCGCTGACAGCTAACGGCTAACTCGTAACGGCAATGACTGTTATACCTTCTAGTTGTGACTAAATTGTATTACATCCATAAAGCATTCTCGATTGCAAATATTTCATCAAGAGATATCAGATATACGATTCTCTACTATATAGCATACGCCTAATGCTGAGCGATTTTCGTTCTTATTACATTGTAAATGCATATTAAGTCAAGAAACATTTAAACACATTCATAATCATTGTGTTTACTTCCCTGTTCTCTAGATTTATTACCACACAAACATGTCGATGATTAACTTGATTCGTAAAGGATAAATGAAATAAGACAAAAATAATAACATAGGAAATGACTATAACCAAATTAGGATACATTTCAGTTCTATCGATCAATTATTTGACAGCATATCTATAAATAAAGACTGGAAGGTTCTATTTGTCAACCGTTTTATGTTTTACTTTACTGCCTTAGTTTTCATTTATATTTATTCTTCGTATCGTCACCAGCTCATATGTCACCACTGAGGGGCTCGAAGCCTACCTCCAAATTAAGGGTGACTATAGTCAACCACAATAGCCCACTGCGGGTTTGTTGATTTCATACATATTTTTCGATATGTGCAGGTTGCATCACGATGTTTTCCTTCACCGCAAAAAACGTCGGGTAAATTATGTACATATGAATTTCGAAAAATCTAAAATTGGTACATGGTGGGATTCGAACCCAAGACCTGTAGATTACAAGTCAAGTGATTAAACCACTGACCCACGACGCTCACGCTCACCCATTTTTATATACTTTGATTGTGAATTTATCCTAAATCTATTAATTATATTCATAATCTGATAGCGTAAATGATACATTTAGAGAGTATACCGTAAGAACATCGGGTATATGTACATATTTAATTTGAAACCGAAAAACATGGTACAAAGCAGGGATCGAACCTGGACGTTTCAATTTCGGAAATGCGCTCAACCACTGCCCGCCCCTTGCTCTCCCAATCTTCTGCTATTACCAAAAATATAACAGTCTTGTAAATCATTTACAGCCGCGAAATGAGTAAATAATGACCCTAGAATATGAATAAAAATCCCATCAATGAAACAGCGAAAATCCGCAATAAATAATTCACTGATGTATTTCTTAAAATTCAAAGAATAATTCATTTCGCTAGTTTTGTATTACAATCTTATTCTGCGCTCTCCATTAGGCTAATAGTATAATGAAAATAAACTTTGTACATAAAAAGGATATAAAGCCATGTAGGCTGTAATTACGTTGAAATCTTACTCTTACTAATATTATAAATGAGAAAGTTTAGATGTATGGATGTTTGTTAGAGTTTGTAGCCTAAACGGCTGAATGGATCTGGATGAAATTTGGCATAGATGTAGAGCATAGTCTGGAAGAACACGTAGTCTATTTACTTTTGAAAGCTAGTGTGAAATAAATTCGTAATGAGACAGCATGGTTAACTGGCATATCCGGCTCGAAGGACCACTGAACGAGATGAAGACGTTAAGAAATACTGAAGACCGAGAGCCGCACCAGTCACTACTAACTTAGGATAGACTCTGAGCTGTGTCAGTGTTGACAATAGTTAAATATCTTGACTGATTTGGCGCTGCTTATTATGCCCATGCCGCTTCTTTCGCAGCTTCAGCTGCCGCGTATGCAGAA
>JAOCNA010000015.1:942154-952397 GCA_026546675.1 Papilio helenus | reverse complement strand
TATGTGCTGCTCTTCCATACATTTCTATCAGCCGTCATATCTGAATCCACTCCCTTCTTAAGCATATCCTCTTTCACTCAATCCATCCATACTTTCTTCGGCCTTCCTCTACCTTTGTAGCCATCCACATTCAATCTTAACACATTCTGATTTATGTCCCGTCCCCATCGTCTTGTCGCATAACATGTCCATACCACGCTAACCTTTAGCTTCTCAATTTCTCCACCACTGGCGCTACTTTCATACTTCCCCTAATTCTTACCTTACTTACCTTACATTCTTAACTAGAGAACCACTGTCTGTATTGTGCAATTACTACTAACATTGCTACTTGAAAATGTATTGCTAATAAACATTATAATGTATTATTTTAAGACATGAGAATGTGCACGTAAACATTTAGCCCCCGACAGCGTTACAAGGTCGGACAAGATCATTCCGTACTCAGACTTGAAATTGAATATTTAAACAGAGTTCTCGGCATTTTCAATATCCACTCTCGCGGCGCTCTTTACAAATGTTAATTAAACTTTGATTCTCTCCGAGGTGGCTGTTTTAGTCTTTTTAAGTTATGCTAATATTGAAATGAATAAATTTACCTTAATGTTGGGTCTCTGGTTATACGAGTAAGTTTCAAAGCGCGATAACAGGTGATTATTAATATCTTTTAGATATTGTAAGCTTTAATTTTATTACATATCTACATACTGGCAAAAGAAAACGGATTTACTAAGGATCATGGATCACCATCATCATCATAACCAGCTCATACCGCCCTCATTGGGGAGCTGACGGGCTCGGAGCCTACCCTAAGTTAGGGGGACTAGGGAACATGGATAAATAGTTAAAAATACAACAATGCCTACGTAGTTTTTTGATATAAGAGCTCGTTATTGGTACGAGAAGTTGCTATTATTTGAGTTTATCTAGTACAAACAAATGATCAAAAACAAAAATATACTTACGAGTAGTTCATTTTGGATGATTATCTTTGTCTACTGATTTTTAAATGTTTTGTTAACGGAATTATTAACAAAGTCATGACACAATAGTCTTTCAATGATTGCACAATGGTTGATTTGTTAATCAAATGTCATAACATGTCATTGTTGGATGCTATGACACTATTATGACATCACTAGATAGAAAAAAATAGGTACAGTCGGGGATACTGGAGATGCTCCACATTAAAAGCTACGATCGTTTAAACATTTTGAAACGAGACGCGAAATAAAAATCAATACAATACCGCTTATGAATGTGTCTGTACCAAAGTAATTGGTTTGTGATGCATGGCTAGTTTCTTTTTATTATTATTCCTTCTTTAACACTCATTGCTATTTAATTAATTATTTGTAGGATGCGGAGTTTGTCTCCTTGCAAAGAACAAGACAATTTTTCCAGAAGTGGTACACTGCGCATTTCCGCGAATGTACATAGAAGTATTATTTTTGGCATAATGTAAATCGTTATAGAATAACTTTGTAATACCGATTGAAATCATAGCAATTTAGATTAAGATCGAATTAACTGCATATTTAGAATATTAGTGTTAATATTGCAACAGACAGTGGCTAATTCACAAATTCGGTATTCGACTTTGTCAAAGGTCGACCAACTGCATTCTAACAAACTGGTTGTTGGTCATTTGTATTTAAGTTTATTGTTAAATAGTTGCTGTTTCTCGACTTCTACCGAGTTTTACGTATCTCATTGGCTTAACTTTTTTTATAGAGTTGGATTTTTATGCTTTACTACCGGCCAGTGTTAACTTTCCATTGGTAATCTTTTTTATTTACTTTTTTACTATGGACAAATATAGGTAGACTAAATTTTTAACCACAGATAGTCATAAGGTGTTAGTTTAGTTAGTTCTTAGCTATATAGATTATATTTGTATTGTATGGCCTGTCTAGACAATATAATAGACTATAACTTACCAATCCACTTTTAATGGCAAAGTAGCTCGCTTCTTTCTGATAATAATATAAATATTATTGTGTGGTGAATTTCCAGACGAATTATCACTCTCTGCGTCATCTGTATCAAATACGTTGCTTGTTTTATTCTTCTTTTTATTGTAGGTCTTATTTTGTTTATCTTTTCTTTTATGTGGCTTCTCATCAGATAAATGGACATCTCGATATTCGGCTTTAGACATATCTGATAGCTTAGTCAGACCATATCTAGCTCTGTGCTGTTCGGGACCTCTAGACTCTGAATTAAGAAGTTCTATTTCTCGAACTGACGCCTTAAAAAGTTTTTAAAACTTTAGTTTTTATTGTGCAATATCATTAAGAACTTAATGTATAATTAATAACATTTTAATATCTTACCACAAAATATTTATACCTCGCTGCATATTCCTCTGGATTGTCTATATAAGTTTTATTAAACTTTTGTATGTAATTATCGAACATAGGTTTTAATTTCTCATTCTCATCACCACTAAATGTTAAAGGTATCGCAATAAATAGTAAGCAAAATAATGCTATTCCCAAGATCCAATTCCACCATTTTTTCATTTTGTTAATAAGTTGAATAAATATTAAAATACTTTAAATCAAAATACGTCTGCTCAAGGCACATGAAAGAAACAATGTGTTTTGACAAATGACACTTAACGTCATACAAACTCAACTGTCAATGTCAAATCAAATCTTGATCAAAGAATAAGCTACGAAGACAGGTTAAATATTAGTGTATTGTTTCCAAAAAGTATTTTTTTTGTCAAATCAATATTTTACGATTAGCTTATGCTCCGGTCCTTGTTTTCTCCTGTTTTGGAGTCAGCGAACCAGATTTTCGAATGAGATCGTCATCCATCATCCAATCTGTCTGCAATTTATTTCTTACTAGCAGTAATCACTACTACCCTGCTTTGCTCAATTTTAATGTTAAAATAACATTAGAGTTAAGGAGTTAATAAGGATGCAACTACCAAACAAAAAAGCATTAAATAAATATTCCTTTATATTACTTTATTTTACATGGCCAATATATACAATATGTAAAATCATTAAGCAGACAATGTATTTTTAGGATTATTAGGATGATTTAACAGTTTTCATAGCCTCAAATGTAATAAAACTCCATCTGTGCTCTATGGTTGCACCAACTCCAGATGTCTTGCATTGGAACACATCACTATATTTCTGTAGAATTTGGAGTACAGTTGCCTGGGTGACATTAGGTGTCATAGACTTAACGTATGACACAAGATAGTCGAGGGTGGCACCTAAAGGATGGACCATAAGGAACGCTGTAAGAATGCTGATGAGTTTCGCGTCTGTAGGAGGAAGTGAAGAGGTGATGATTTTATCATTTGTTATCGAAGGAGGTACTTTTAATACTTCTGGGATATCTGGTCTGAAATTCGGTAATGGCGGGTACACCTGAAATTAAAAAAACATGTTGAAGTTCATAGAGTATTAGTGACCATAGACTCTATTATATTTTTTCATGTTTAAGTTCACAAATAAAAGCAAACAAACGTGCAATGTTTTTATTTATATTTATAAAAAAGCTTAGATTTACTATGGAAATACCTTTTGATTCTGCATCGCTTGTTGAGCGATGAAGTGTGCTTTGAATTTTTCGAATTTCCTCTCCGCTTCATCTTTGGCCAAGAATGCTTCATTTTTGTAGCCCTCTAATTCATATGTCAGATTTTCATTTTTAGTCTGCCAAAAAATTTTAATTTTACTTAATATTAAAATGCGAAAGTTTAGATAAATGAATGTTTGTTACTATGTATCTCCATAACAGCTCAACGGAATACCACACAGGCTTTTTATTAAGTTTTATTTTTAATTCGCCCGGATGAAGTCGCGAACCACAGCCAGTATTAATGTAAAATAAGTTTTATGTAATTGACTATTTCTCACTTTCAATTCATCGTATTTTTCCTGTGAAACCATAGGTTTGTTTGGACCAACTCTTTCCCCGTCGTCATCTTCGAAAACAGCTTTATACTCCTCTTTGATATTTTCTACTTCCTGGAAGAATTCAAATTTTGATATTTGACCACATAATCAACTAAAAAATTTGTGTCGGTTTTATTCTATTTTATTCGTCAGAATTTATAGAGAAAAACAAAACAGTTTTAATTAAAATTCCTCGGATCCAAAAACATTTCTGACTATGTTTAAACATACTTATCATAAATCTTTAAGTTACGAAAGACCTAGCACGAAAATTTGGGACAAAGTGTTGGTAACATCATTGGCAAAGTTTATATGACATTTGTACATCTTTAAAAGTTATCCAAATTTTGTCTAAAACATTATGAATAGTTAACCGCTAATTTTCGTGCTAGGCTATATTGTTTTAATCCAACCTGGCAACCCTAGTTTTACATACCTCAGTCATTTTGAGCCACATTTCGACATTTCGTCGCTGTTGTTTGGTAAAATGGTCTGACACTCTCTGGTGTTTGGCCGCTGTCAGAATTTTAGCAACCTGCTCGACTGGTAGAAACATATTAATTACTATTTATTGGATAACAATTGCCATTACTATGGCAACTTTGCTTCCATAATGTTGTCAGCTTGTAGTTTTTGCCGCATGACGGTTTTTTCTAATTTATTTGCTCCCCAAGTTTAATAGTGTAAAAATATATAGCCTAAAGCGTGTCGTAAGTATAGGGGTTCTTATTAAAAAAAGAATTATTCAAAAATGTGCAGTGATTGCTGACATCCTACATAACTAAGTAGTGTGTGTTTACGCTTTATTATATTACTATAGAAGTATACTAGTTGTCTATGGCCTAGTCACCCTTAACTTAGGGTAGGCTCCAAGCCCCTCAATGGGGATGAATAGTGAGCTGGTGATGTTACAATTATATTATTGTCTAAAACTAGCAACTAAAATTAAAAACTTACATTGCATAACAACACGTGCAAATCTATCCTTCAACGAAGTTTTTAAATTTTGAAATTCTTCATCGAGTTGCATTTTTTCATTAAACAACCTCCTAAGTTGGTTATTGCTTGCTTGTATCAGAGAATAGAAGTTATTTGCATTCCTCTTGTTGCATTCTCCGCGTTCCAACCACACCGCTAGAGTCTAGAAATAGAGAAATAAGGACTTTAATATTATTCATTTTAATAAATGTTACAAATAGTCAAAAGGGAAACGGTTATACTATTAAAAAACAGAATTTAACAACAATTGGAAACTTATTTAATACTAGCTGTTGCTAGCGACTTCGCCAGCGTGAAATTAAAAAATAATACAAAATATAGCCTATGTTACTCACAGATACCTTTCTAACAGTGAAAGATTTTTTTTAAATCGGCCCAGTAATTTTGAGTTATTTCAATACATACCAAAAATAATATCTTTCCTCTTATAATATTAGTATAGTTAAGATCATTATTAGAAATAAAGTTTAATTTTACTTTGCAAACTTTATTAACTGCGTAAAAAAGATGCGTAAAGTGTAATTATCATCATCTCTCCTACCTTATCCTACTCTCGTAGTGTCGGCGCACCGAGTTTTCATCCTCCAAATAACTCTATCATCCGTCATCTCAGTCATCACTCCCTTTATCATGTCACCTTTCACGCAATCCATCCATCTCTTTCCAGGTCTACCTCTACCGGTGTACACACTCATAACTTACATTCTTGTTACATGCAAAGTGTAATTATATAAAATTCAATGTTATTTGAATTAAAAAAAACTGCTCTGTTCTCTACCCCGGTTTGTGTGAATCGACCCTTATGATACGTACCGGGGCAGAAGTGGCAAAATCTTCCTCACTTTTTATCTTATCAACAATGGCTGTGAGTGCAGTCGTTGTAAACTGTTCCACTCGAACCGGTGTTTGTTCACGATCTTCTTTCTCATATTCTGCTTCATCTTCTCTATTCTAAGTAAAAAAATCAAATACATATACTATTATATATGGTATCACCAACTATATGTCCCCACTGAGGAGTTTGGAACCCTAAGTTAGGGGTGACTAGGCCATAGTCAAACAAGCTGGCCCATTGCAGGTTGATTTCACATATATCTTTCAATTTCTTAGATATGTGCAGGTTGCACGATGTTTTCCTTCACCGTAAGAACGTCGGGTAAATTGTACATATGCAATTCCAAAATCGAAAATTTGGATTTAAACCTAAGACCTGTAGATTACAAGTCAAGTGCTTAAACACCTGAGCCATCAACACTGTTAATTATATCACTCGTTTTATAATATTAGTAAAATTGTAACTTACCATTGCATAATCAATAAAAAGTGTAGTAGCTTCATTGTCCGCTTGTTCATGAAATTTGAACCTATATCCCGTTAACAATAATGCTTGTTCCATTAATTCTGATGAAGGGAAACGCACATGAACGATGCCTTGCCGTGGCGATTTGACATGAATATCACCAAATTGCTTAAATATTTCCATCACTACATTACTTTTGACATTTGGTAGACCGCCTACAACTATAGTGCGACATCCTTTAGGACGTTCTCGTCTCTGAGGCAACGATGTACTGGGAATCGGTGGCAATAGTACTCCCGAAGGAAAGATTATTTGGTTATGCATTGGTATTGCTTGGTTCATACATGTTTCATCTACCATTCTTATTATATTTAAACCAGGCATCATATTCATTTGTTGTTGTGAGATCATATTATTGTATGCTATCATTGTACCTGTAATAGAAACGGAAATAGCAATTATTAACTAGCAGCTTTCGCCTGTGGAATAAAAAAAAACAAGTAGCTTATGTACACTTCCACTTTCCTCTACATCTATGACGAATTGCATTAAGATCTGCTGAGCCGTTTAGACTGTAAACTGTATTACAGTTTGTTCCATCCTTCTTAATTTTTCATTTATAATATTAGTAAGATTTTTTTTACTCCTAAGGCAGCTTACATGCACTCTATTCTGTAGTTTTGGACAGTAGAACTGTTCAGTTAAAGGCTCCGAGCCCCTTGGTGGAGATGTATAGTGAGCTGGTGGTGATGATACTTAATTCCAAGTCATCATAGGATCAGCCCATTGGAGCTTTATTTAATTGTTTTAACATCAGGACACACTTTTCTTTAGGAATTCCACTTTTGACTAACCTGGAATCATTACATTTCCTGTTGGCAAGCCAGGTAGAGCCGGTCCGAAATTGGATCTGTCTCTATCATTGTCCCATTTAGAATGTCTTCTCCTATCATCTCTATCACTCCTATCACGTCGTTCATTACGATCGCGAGACCTTGATCGATGTCTTCGGTCTGTAAGAATAAGTGAAGGACTGTATCATGAATGTAACAAATGTTAACACAGTTAAGGCGCGGTGACCGCCCAGGACACCTGCAGCGCGCCTTCATGCCCGGCGCCCTGGGCGGTTCTCCACCTCGCCCTCACGCCGCACCGGTACTGACCTCTGTTGCGATCGCGTCTATCTCTTTTGTCTTTACTTTCTAGATCATGTTCTCGTGAGTGGCGCTTTGTATTTTGTGTGCTGCTTTCCGCTTCCACGCATTGGACTTCTGTTTGCGCAACTGGTATATCAGATGTCTCCACTTGGTTAACAGGAAGTACTGGACCGATTAAAGGTGGCTTCATAGTAGAATTCATTGTATTATCTTGTACCAGAAAATTATGTGGTATCATTACAGGTGGTAACATCGAATTCATTTGCATTGCGTTATGCATCGCATATTGCTCATCCCAATTGTTCATTCTAGAGTTCTGTAACGGAATAATCGAATTATTGACGATTGTTATGATTAACTGATTAAAATTATTTACGTTTAGTCGTAAGTTAGCATCGGTAAATGTTTAAACCTCTTAAGACTTCGGAGCTATAATTATAAATTCTTATTTTTATAAATACTACATAGTTATATATTGTGAACCTACAGGTAATGTTTTATAGTAAGAAATGTTTACATCAGTTTATTTTATAGACCTACAAGGATCATGCACCTTTTTGACATTGACAGTGAGACCTCTGGTAGTCTTTAGAGTTACCAGTAAGCAAAATATTCCCAACTTCATTCAAAATTCTCGCATGTTGAAAACAAAACTTACTATATGCTAATGATTTGCAGGTTATGGCCCTTTTGTTCGCCACAAATTGATATAGCTTTCAAGATATTATTATATAGATATTCAAGTCTTTATTTTTTTTGTTCATGATTAACAATTACGGTTAACCATAAATTAGCATCATCATGCTCACGGTGATCAAAATCGGCATACGTGATATTTTTTCTGGAATTTAAATATTATAACATTGGCGACATTTAACCGTTTCAGTTGCCGCTCCCGCATTGGTCGCTTTCAAGATGACATTGTTAGTTTACGAAATTGCCAACTGCCGTATGATCCTTGTAGACCTATACACAATTATCAACAAAAGCACAGATAAAAGATATAAAGATACATGCAAAAGTGGCAGAACGGCGTACCCGGCGTACCACATACCACAGATAAAAAAATAACATAATTGATTGAGTCTAGCTTACCTCCCCCCTGACCAAAGAATCGTATCCACGTTCCATCCCTATTCCCTTTTATTATCTCAATATCTGATAATAAAATCAAGGTTGAAATTGATTTTGGTTGAACCTTTATAATTTGAGAATGGCGAAATAAACCAAGCGCAAGGAAATAAACAATGTCATTCATATAATACAGTTGTTACGTGTGATTTACTAAGACCCGAGTGTTTAAAATGTGGTGCGTATTAATACATTCAAGATTCTAGTTGGAATTGTAAATGTCAGACAAACCAATCTTATTGTTGTTTTGCATTTTCTAGTTCTGAATTACCAAAGGAATTTGAGAAAAACACCGAAGTTTTACCATTTACGAATTATGGATTGTCCACATTACAAGATTTTTCAAAAGCAGAAAAAGACATTCAACATATAGAGTGGCTAAAAAAGATCGGATTGTCGAATGAAGAAGTGAAACTTTATCAAGAAAACGAAGCTGGTTTATTAGATCAGCGTAAAAAAATTGAATCCACTATTTTGAAAACTAAATTGGATGAGATTTATAATAAAATAAATCATTTTCAAGCCTTTGGCAGGTGAGTCTAACAAATAAATATATTATATGTGTATGTTTACTTAACAAGACGCCATATAATTAGCATTTTATTAAATTATATCTGATATCTAAAATTGTGCCATAAAAAACATATTTTTCAGTTCAAAGCAAAATACTGTAGCACCAAGTACTTCTACAAGTAAAAATGAACAAACTCACGAAACAAAGCCAAAAAGTGGACTTAAATTCTATCCCGAGGGTCACCCTATGCACGAGTTGAAAGAAATCGAGGAAGATCTCTTTGGTCATTTAAGAAATGACAATATAATGCCAATAACTAAGAGAAGAAAGCTATTAAGACGCCTGGAAAGAAAGAAAGAGAAGATAATAGCGCAACAAAAGCAATTACAACTTGTTCCGACACAAAATGAATCGCAACCCTCAACAAGTAAGCCTGGGAGTTTGTGGGATGTAAAAGACATCCCAGAAAGACTTCCGGAATGCAGTACATCTAAAGGACTACCTAATACATCAAAAGATAAATTAATTGGCCCAAAACAGCAGACAATGTACACAATAAAAGATAATAAAATATTAAGATTGGAGCCGGTGCAAAAAGATGCTGAAGCGAAGGATGAATTTCGTGCAGTAGATATTGTGGTTCCTGTGAATCCAGCAGAAGAGCAACTGCTAGAAGGAACTAAGATGAACCTGGATGATATCATGGCTATGGACAGATTCAAGGATTATGAACCGGGGATACCATCAAAAGTAGGTTTTAAATTATTTCGAAGCAAGTTTTTCTATGTGTGTGTAATTAAAAAAACAAACTATGCCAAATTGAGAACCATTCAGCAGTTCATGATACAAATCCCAATAAACAACCATCTAAAATTAAGTGTTTATAGTAATAGCAAGATTAGTAAGAAAGAAGTAGAAAAACCCTGGCAGAGGTTGCTAAAATATAAAAAACAGCCAAAACAAAATTTTAAATATGCCCCTAATCAATTCTAGGTGACGTTATTTTCATAGTTTGATCTATATATTGACAAAACTATTCAATTATAATTTATGTGCTTTTGAATATTCAATAACAGATAGTAATACAAAACAATGAATTTGTCAAGTGTGATTTACTGAGAGTGTTGGTGGCTCAGTGATGCAGCCCTTTAATAATTTTATCAGTGGGCAGATTAGACTTTAAATTATCTTCAAAAAGACATGTTTTTGATAAACA
>JAOCNA010000015.1:921280-935268 GCA_026546675.1 Papilio helenus | reverse complement strand
TAATTCTTTTGTAACCTATGAGAGGATGGGGACATAAAACAGAAAGTGTTAAGATTGAATGTGGATGGCTACAAAGGTAGAGGAAGACCGAAGAAAGTATGGATGGATAGTTTGAAAGAGGATATACTTAAAGGGAGTGGATTCAGATATGACGGCTAATAGAAATGTATGGAGCAGCGCATACTGTGCCGACCCATCTTAGGGATAAGGGTTGATGATGAATTCTTTTGTTACCTAATATTTTAATTAGTATTATTATTTATAGAATTTTGAAATCTTAAACTGTTACTCATAACAAAAACTTTAGAAGAAAATGGGACTTTTATATTATTAATCCAACCACATAGTTGGAGAAAAATATTATCGAGAAGTAAAATATAGTACCTTCTTCGTCTTCCGCTGGTTGTATATCAATTCTTCTGTCTTGTTGCTGCTGTTCCTTCTGTGAGCTTCCCTTCTTGTTTGAACTTTCATCTTCTAGATTACCTACTGCTGATAAAATATGTGTTAACAAACATGAACATATCAAAACATTGATATTTCAAGCTGTATGTTTTTTTGTAATATACTTTGGCTCTTGCAAAATTGGACTATGTAAAAAATATTTTTTATATATTATTAATTCAATTACAAGAGATAAGTTCTCAAATCTTCAAAATTAAGCTATATTGAATTCTAGAAATTTCAAGAGTATAAATAATTGGTTAGGACTTTCCAATCTTTTTTGTGAACGTTTTGTACAAACATGTTTTATGTGAATGTTTGATCAATGTGAACTCTTGCTTACCTACTGCTTTGTTTTTGGCAGCGATATATGCGAGATACGCCGGCGAGTTGTGGTAAGCCTTCAAACTCTTTTCGTACTCTGACTAGCGTTCAAAAGTCCGTGCAATGTATGAGGTGAGGTGCATGTAGGACAAAAATGGTTATTATTATGTGCGAGTGTTAGTCACATGGCAAAATCAAATAAAAACATAGATTATATAATTGACATAGACAAGTCTTTTTTAGTCTTTTTTTATTCTCTATGGTTGACTGAATGGCCAGTGTTTTAATTAACTTTTGAATAGCGTTTTATCTATATTTTCGATGAAACTTTTTATGTAAGGGAGTAAAATCATTTTTTTATTAAAATAATTTACAATAACTTAGGAAACAAAAGTTATATTCATAAAAGTTTGGATCAAGACAGTTTTATTTGATTTTGACTATTATAACATACTAAATGAAAAATGCATATATTATAACCAATAAACATAATGGTTTTTTTTATAAATTAAACACCATTTAATTTACAAAAATGACTATTTCCTATAATTTATAAAGTCAAAAACGTTGTCATTATTATAAACATAACATTTCCATCGCCTACAAAAAATTTAAAAAATCCCAAAAAATTTAGCACAGAATTTGTTTATATTTTTTTATTATTTCTTGTGTATAAGCCCGTATTAAAATGAAGCTAGTGATGTGAATGCGTGTACACAAACTGATCCCAATGGTTATAGTGATGTACCAAATTGAACGGGTTCAAACCTCGTGTTTTGTGCGCCAACCACTGAACGTATGCGGGCGAACTTTGATAGGCTTTCATCATTTCTGTATACTGCGCCTATGTCCAAAATTATATTTACTTGCAATTTTTTTATATGTAAAAAATGTGTAACAAAAAATTGTTTTTTTTTAATACTTGTTACACAGTTTATATATGTCTATATTGATTTTGTCTTTACATATGCTTTCATATTACTTTCTTAATCAATCCACAACACAAAACATAGTAATTTTTTAAACAATTAAAAAAAATGTACAATGCCTTTTTACTCCTACAGACAAACCTTGATAAGCACTTTACTCGCTTATAGAAATATCTAAAATTCGAGTTTCTTGCTTACATATGTTATCTATCAACTGGACAATAACTCACTAATAGAGTTTTCTCCCATATCCTCCATAAAACACATAAAATATTAACTTACCTTCTCCGCTTCATATTCATCAACAAATCCAGCTTTCTCCAATTCAGGTAAATCCCTCCACATACCACCGATAATTCTGCCAATTTCCCATAACTTCAGATCGGGGTGAGCAGCTTTCACACTGTCCCAGACACGACGAGAGTAACGCATGTACGGCATCAGTGGCTTCTCTGGAGCCTTCGGTGGCTTTGGTAGGGAAGAACCCTGGGTAGTGTTGATTTTTAGATAAATATTTGTAACAAATTGTCGTTAATAAAAGAAAATGATTATTTATTAATACAACAACTTTTGCCTGCTACTTAGTGGATAATTAAAACTTAATAACTAGCCTATGTGTTCTGCCAGTGTTTATTGAGATCTGTTGAGACATTCTGGAAATACCTTCTAAAAACATCTACCCAAACTTTTTTATTTATAATATCTGTAAGAAATAAGATGATAATGTAATACTAGCTGTTGCCTGCAACTCCATCTGTGCGGAATTATAACTTATTAAGTAGTTTATGTGCTCTTCCAGGCTATGCACATCTGTGATAAAATTCATTACAATCTGTTGAAATATCCTGGAGATACCTTCTAACATAAATTCATCTAAACTTTCGCATTTATAATGTTAGTATGAAGTAAGATTAGAAAAGATTTTTGACACAGTTTTAAGTACAATTTAGTAACATTTGCTCTATTTATTTTTCTAGTTATTAAATATATAGCAATATAGATACTTACTACACCAGATCCTTTTCCGATCTTTTGTGGCTGAAATCCAGGATGTGAATGCACGGTAGATATAAATGGACTGGTTTTATCATCCTTTGAGGCCTGCGTGGTGGCGCCCCCACCCCCCGAGGTGGCTCTCCTCGCATTCTCTGCAGCGAAACGCGGTTGTTGTGGAGGCGGCCACCCTCCGAAGCCCCCGTGGGACACTGGCCCACCTTGGTATTGCGGGTGGTACTGGTATTGGTTATGTGGCGGTGCATTCATACCGCCTTTAAGCCAAGCAGCGGGGCGGCAATACAATGAAAGAAAAAAACAAAAAGCATAAGGGGATAGGACAGGAGGGAGGCGAGGACAAAAATAAAAGATAAAAAAATAAATGCACTAAGTCTAAAATTGTTTAATCGGTGTTTAGTATTAGGTTGAGCGAGCGGTCAGTAACAGCTAGTAAGTGTTAAGGCACTAATTCAGCAGAGAATAGATAAGTAGTGTAAGAATGTATGCTTGTGATTTCGGAAACGGAAAAATTTTGTGTGTGAATTAAATTTTTATACCCCATAAAGTACCTAAATCCGAATAGGATGAGATTGTGAAAAAATTTTGAATAGTGGAACTAAATAAATTAATTTTTACCTTTCATCATACCGAAACTCATTGGGGGTCCCGCAATCATGTAGTCTGTTTCAACATAATATAACATGAAACAAAACCAACAAAATAGAACTATATAAATCTAATGCGTAAAGAATAATAAAAATTATAAGAAAATCATAAAAGAACAAGTTGCAGATGCAAACAATCGGACGAGATAAAGCGTAGAGAGCAGCATGCTGGTTTTGATACTGCGGTTAAATATTACCAGCAATACCAAGAAGTACAGAACCTGCTAAGCTTGCATTGCAAGGACTCTAGCACTTTCATGTTAAATTAAGTTAGTAACTAACAACATTCTATAACATACATGTCTAATCATCAATATTTCATTAAAATATTTAATTTAATTAAAAAAATAATTTAAGAAATTTGTTTAGGGATTTTAAATAAGGAAAAATACAAACGCGGATTGTTCTGCGGACTTGGCATAGACATTGATATATTCTGTTTGTAACCTGGTGTTGCCATACGGAGAACTCAACCTGAAAAAACAAAACAAACATGTAAGATATGACTTGACTATTATATGCCTGAATTTTTAGGAATGGTTAGAAATTATTAATCTTAAAGTGGTCCATTTACAATATTCTAAACTCATTAACCCCAAAATTCAAGTTGCAACAGTGCCACTTTTACTTAATACTGCATAAACAATACAAACGAAGGCAACATTTTAAAAGTTAAAGAACTGTTAAATTAAACATATTTAGAACAATTACTTCCAAGTTTTATTTGCATTCTTATATTTATAACACAACCATCCTATTTACATCGATAAAACAGATTATTGGTACTCAAGGCTCAATAACCATTCTTGATACCACAATGATTTAACTCCGGCGTGCCTTCAAAGCAATTAGTTACTTAAACATTGTCTTACCTGTAAGGTATAAAAATGTACTTGGACTTTAGAAACAATATCCTTTGTATGTTTATATTAGTATTTCTTTAACAAAAAGTTTGGAAACGATAGCGTCACTTTGCCATCGCATTTGATTTTGACAGTATTTTATTCCGACATATTGGCTTTTCTGTCATTTGAAGACCACAGATAATTAAGACCAACTTAAACAATCTAAAACCATAGAGATTGTCAATGGAAGTGTTTTTTGTTATCTTATCTTTACCTTTTTACCCTAAAAAAGGGGAAAATCACACGGAAAATAAATATTTCGCATGATTTAAGAAAATACAGCCCAGGCCAGAATATCGAATGAAACTTTTATAAATAATAGACGATTCTGCAACTTAAGGATAGTTTTAACCTTTCACTCCAGTAACATGTTCGGTGCTCTTTTTTGTACTGGGACTGTCATTTAAAAATAACGTAATTTCCGTAGCAGTAGGTTAACGTCTTTAGGTGTAGTAATAAGGTCAATTATGAATTATTAGATACGATGAATGTTTACGGAAGTTGGCAGGTAACAGCCTCAATAGTTGCCAAATCAGCATAGGGTTTGGTCCACTTGGATTGAGATGTTGAACTATATTTTCCGTTGCATGACCAAGTGGCATTTTGTAGAGGGGCGTATCTTTAAATAGAACTATATTTTGTTCCGATTCACGGTCTATGACCTCACTATGATGTAACGAATGAGGTTATTAAAGACGAGTAACAAGTAACATTTTATTTTACATGGTTTATTTTTCTTTAACGATCAGCTATTGTTTGTTGAACACTGCATGATGTAAGTATCTATTTACCGCTACATGAGATAGGTGTCATCGTTAATAAAGATTTGATTTCTAAATAATTTAGGCTTTAAATATTATACCTGGGAATTTGACGCTATGGCTCACCGTCTCGAACTTGATTGTGGCCTGATTGATTAGAATCGAAGATTTTTCTTATTTGAATTTTTTCATTAGACATCTCTAGAGATTTTCTTTCAATCATATCTTTTCTTTCTCTAAAAGTTTTAGTGTCGATTGACCTTAAAAATTTGTCGACTAAGATAACACGCGAGAGGGTTAGATCTGTTGTGCAAAATAAAGTTTTGAATCTCTGCCTTCACTTACAGGCGCGGACTAGATAATTCTAGTATATAAATGTTATTTAAGATCTTTATTAAGATTAATGTAGTAGCAATATATAGTTGATTGTCGGCGAAGTGGTATGAGTAATTCTGAAGCATGCATTACAACGTGCTTTACTTGGCAGTTTGACATTTTGCGATCTGTTAACACCTAGAATATATATAGAATAGCTTTACTAATTTTGTTATTGCTTAAAGACGAAACTATTTGTTTGAGTCTTGTTTCTCTTTTAAGATACTTTGCGAATCTAAATAATCTATCATCGTATAATTTCACCTATTAAAATTCCACACCTTCCAGTAGATCATAAAGTGACAATGTTTACGTAATTGCAGCATACGTAGAACAAATATAATAAAACACTTTCCAAATCATTCTGTCTGAAATCAGATGATGCAGTAATCTCTTTAAGATGACGCATGCATCGCACTAACCTTGGCTAAGGCAAATAAGATTTGCTATTTTTTATATGTACCTCTATAGATGTATTTAATCATATTGTTTTGTACCAATATTGCGTTTATTACTGACTTTATCATGATTTCTTATAGTTAGGCACTGCACTTGAGAATACTATCGACAATCGGGACGTCAAACACGTCAATCCCCATCACACTCGTCGTCAGTGTTTTAAGCTTCAGGAGTATTTTATTTAATTTTTTCTCGTGTTTGCACTTGTAGTTACTATCGCAACGAATGTATGTTTACAATTAACATTGCATTTGATACGTTTATTTATATTACGAGTTAACCATTCGCATATTTACACATTGTTTGATTTTTTAAAATATTTTAGTGAATTTAACCTTCATTAGGGGAGGATAGATAACACATTTGGCGCTATTCCCTGTTCAATATATTGCATACAATCGGTAAACTCACTAATCTTTGTTTAATGCAAGTGTTTGTCTAAAAATAATGTTGACCTATCGTCGCCTTGCATGCGCGTTCTCTGTCCCCGGCCCGCCCCTGTCCCGCGCGACAGTTGGTTCATCGACATCGTAGTGATTACACGTGTGTCCTCGCGTTCTATTTTATCAGCGACAATGTTGGTGAAAATCTCTTTCCCGCTACAACGTGCTTTCTTCGACGTCGATATGTTGAGAATTAAAGAGCTCAACAATTTCGAAACTGAATGTGTCCTGCCAAGACGATTGAAACGCAATTTGCCGCCATTACCGGAGGACAAGGAATGCAGCAATATGGAGCTCAAAAAGACCATTAAAACCGTTCACCGAAAAAGGCGCCAAAGACGACTGCGTTTACCCGCTTTACCCGAATATGATGAAAATTAAAATATTTGGTTGAAAGCAATTCAAAATGCTGTCGAACGGCAAGTGAATTTATTGCAAAGGTTAAAATAACACGCCAAGTAATGCGTTGTAAATATGGAAAGTTCGGTTGTTCTTCGCCCGAAACATAATAAGTTTAGAAGTAACAAATGGGGAGCAAAGATAAATATAGGAAAAACAATTAATTAAGTGATTTTAATCTTTAATTTCTTGTGATTTAAGCTAGTCACGTTAACAAGTCTTAATACTGAATTATCGTAGAAACACGTTAACTAATAGTTTAAATTTTAAGACTTAGTATAAAAAGTGTTCCTCTTGTTTTTACCAAAAAATAAGTTTTTAATTTGTACACACTGAATTCAATCTATCATAAATAATGTTTGTATGTTTGTTGGATTTAAGTTTAACAATGTGTGATATGTTACATAGCTTAATAGAAGATAAAATAAAAAATGACATGTTATTACTTCATGATCAACATTTATAGTAGAAATATGAAATGTTGGTGTTATTGTGGTGAATGAATTTTTAAGATTTTTGTAGTGTGAGTTTAAATATCTTTACAAGTACATTTATAAAAATATTTTAAGTTTTGAAAAAATGTTTCAAGGCAGGTACTTTTTAAATTAAGTTAATTTATAATGTTGTGTTATTGTGTATTTTTTATAATTAAGTCAATTTGAGAGTTTGGTCTGTTTTGTTCAGTCTAAAACTGCAGCATTCTTTTTTTTTATTTTCCGCTATAAGAATTCCTTGCAATGTAGTTTTATAGTTATTTTGATCTGTGATATCTGATTGGTTACAGATGATGAATAAATAACTTTTTAAATGTTTAATTTTTATAAATATAGTAGAATTAAAATTTTGTTTCATTTATTCATTTCCTAAACCATAACCCTGTGTTTGAATTTGGTATTTAATCTTTGATCATAAATGTTCAAGGTTCAATGGACAATGAAACACAAATTAAAATCATTAAAATAAAACTGCAATCAGTGACGTCGATTTGCACATGAGTTTTGTTTTAAATTTCACTTTTCGGATATCGATAACTGGTATCAGTAAAATATTCCACGACATTATCGTGTTTTATTGTATGCCAGTGTTTACGTCGAGGCGCGCTGTATTAATTTTCATACATATTGTGAATAACGATGTTTAACTCAAGGAATTCCTTAAAGTAACCAGTTACAATTTAAATTATTTAACAAGTTTAAATTTGTTTTAAACTAAAACAAAATGTTTATTTTACATTCAGTTTGATATACAAATGTATCAATCATCAATTTATCTTTTAAATGGATTTCCTAATCTGCGGTCACGTCAAGAGATTGCATTTTTATCGATACCATTAATAATACGTTCTGTCAAGATAATAATAAAATGGTCAATGAATGCTAACTTGTTTTTTTTTAAAACATTATTTTATGTAAAATAAACTTTCATGAACAGAAAAAAATGGTTGCGAAAAGTGGAGTAAGTATTCATATGCATGTGTTGAACAAAGACAAGACTGAACGAGAACGAGTAAAGAAGAGTAAGTAATTGAGATGCAATAGGCCTACATCAGTCCATTTTGAGGCTTATAAGACCGATGTTCTAGTCTAGGTTGCGGGAATGCCTTTGATGAGGTTCATGCCTAGCTGTGCGGCGGCCAAAGAGGGAGGCTTATGTTACGTTGTCTAGGCAGAAGTTAAGTTAATCGATGAACAGCTTGACTAATCTATTAAGGGAATTAGGAAAATTCAAATTTCCTTAGAAATTAAGATAAAGTGCAGTTAACAACAATTCATAGACGATAACTTATCAGTGTAATTATTACCGAGAAGTTTTATTATACAAGAAACAAATTTTTGATACCTTGAAGTTAGCAATAAGCTGTACAACTGACGTAAGATATTTTCGACGTGTTTCTCTCTTGTTCTCTTGCTTTCGTATATACGTTCGTCTCGCTTCTATCGTTGAAGATATGTACTAACTTCAGATAAACAAAGATTAGTGAGTATTATAATTGATAATAAATAAAGCGTTTACAAATAATAATGATGTAATTATGTGAATCATTTTCGATATGAGTGATAAAATATACAATATCTATGAATGTAGTTAATAAAATTAGACGTAGACATAACAAATAATTCGTATCGTTTTCTTTGATTCTAAAACGTAAGTCGCGTAATTTATTTCATTCATGTAGTTTATTATAATATGTTAACCTAAAACGTTAGTTGGTTAGTCATGATTACAATTCCAATTTCCAATAGGATTATCAACAAGAGAATAATCAATAACTTTTTAATAGAAGTTGTAAATGCAAATAAACTAAATAAACATTACTATTTCCCATCTTGGATATTGATAAGTCTTTGTTACTGAAAACGATAGATTCGAATAGGATATTCCAGTTGTCATGTAGTACTGTTCAATATCTACTACGTTCCGGTTTAAAGCCGCAGTAGGTCAGTGAAAATACTACACCAACCAGACAAGTACTTACGCGACATAAGTGATTCGTGCACTATGTTAAGGCAGACTGAGGGCTAGGGCCTGATGCCTCATAAAAAAAACAATACTTTATGGGTTATACCCTTTATTTATTATCACTATTTAAATCTGTACAGATTTAATGTGATGTAAAGTGTACTTGGTTCTTTTTTTTTCTTGACGAAGTTCACAGCTAGAGAGGTTAAGCTGACAAAATGACGATAAGCCCCCAGAACCACGATTTGGGATCCGCAAATACTTTGATGTAAATGATTTATACAATCTTACCAACAAGATACTGGCTTGTTTTACTCTTTGTACAATGCAATAAAAAATCCATAACCGTCTGGTGAGTTCAATGATCTTTCAAAGATCCCAGACACTTCAACAAAAATGTTTGCATATCGCTCCGACTACGAGACACAAAGCTTCCATTCTGTAGTTTTCCTTTTGTGATTTTCGCTTTTCCACTTTTTGCGGAGTCGACTTTTATCCGCTTCAAAACAAGTTCGAACAGCTTATCAGCAATAGAAAATTAATTTTATTACTAGTGTTTAAAATTGAAATTGCAATAACGGCTAACAGATTAAAAAATAACAAGCCATTAGTGGTAAATGTTGACCGGTTAAATATCTACATTCTGTTATTCACTGTTTCACCATTTATATAAAAGACTTATTCAAATCGTTTTGGTACTTTCATAGTTTTCTCTTAATATGCATTGATAAATGTATTTTCTGGTTATATACGTCCTTTTTTAATCTAAACCGTTATATTCCAAATTCTTTTTTTAATATTTGAATGACGTTGCATTGCATGCAGTTTCGCGCTTTTTTATCATATAAATATCACGTGTGATACGTGTCACGTTAATTATCAAATAATGGTTTTATTTAACAAGTGGAATGTGTTATCATCTTGATTATTAATTTTATAACCTAAATGTAATGTATAGTATAGAAGTGTGTACTTGTGTAATTTCGTTGTTTTGCGTGATTTGAAACGTCTGACGCCATCATGAAGGATAATTCAAACAAGATCTCAGAGTCAACTGTTAATATTAGAAATGTAGAAATAGACCTTGCTAATATACAGATTATTAAAATTGGCAAAAACTTTGTTTTACAATTTGAGCAAGCGTCAATTTGAAACAAACGTAATGTTCATGCATATTCAATTATAGAGGTAATGCGGAACACACGCGATTTAACAAAAAAGGTACTTATTGCGTTCCAAATTTTAGTTTGCTACATTAAATTATGTAGATTATTGACTTGAACGGCTTGATTCAAATCTTCGTTTGTCATGCGTACAGTAAACGCTTTAAATACGTTCAAAAATGAAAAGATTATCTTGCATATGTTTTAATTTCCGTTCCGTTTTATGCTTGACAAAAGGCCTTGGATGAAAACTAAAAAAAAACTTAATACGTCAATGAGGTAAACGTCAATTTTGACGTAAATAACAGTGAACAAGGTCAAATTGTCGATAAGAAAAACAACGTCAGTCGTCACGGTTATGACGTATTTGATTGTATTTTAATCGGTTACAGATTGTACGTAAGATAATTACGTAAATCAACTACGTAGTGTTCGTGATAATCGTAATGAAAGATAAAGTTAACTAATTATACACGCACATGTTATGGTAGTTCTGCACGATTAGAGATTGCATTGGTAGTAAGTACCTACAGTATTGCTAAAGAGTTTTTTTCCTGTTTTCGTATTTTTATTAAAACTATAAGACAGTTATCTTATTATTATAATCAAATTAAAGCTGACTCTAATGACAGTTTTTTTTTAATTTTCTCTATGGTATTGGTAGTCATAGACAAAGCTAATGCACGCGGTTAATATGTAAGGTTATCCTACTTGACATTTTCTTTAATTTAAATAAACTTGTGAATGTAATTTTTACTTTACAGAATTATTGTTGAGAATCAATTATTAGAATTTACTATATCCCGTCTATTTTTTCAATGAAGACGTATTTCTTTAATCGATTTTCTGTACATTAGTAACAGTGTAAACGGGACTTAATGGCTTTCAACAACGTGTTCAGACGTAAGCAAATTACTCCACATCTATTATTAGTGATTTTCTTCCGGGAATTTTTCATCGAATATTCAAGTTCCGTTTTATAGTGCCTGCGTCAATGCTGTTATTTATACACGTGATTTTACCTGAATATTCTTAAAAGTGAATCGATTAAACATGTAATATGATCCCTTGATACTTATCTCTTTTTTTATATCATAAGGTGGCAAACGAGCAAGCGGCCACCTGAAACCGCCGAGATGGCGAAGCAGACATCCACAATTGCAGACGCGTTGCCTACCCTTAATTGACAGAGGAGATGCACATAAAGAGGATATTTCCCCTTCCTATGCATCTCCTTCACCGTTATATCCACTTTTTCTTCCCATCCTTTCCTCTTAAGAAAAGGGTGGAAAGGAAAAGGGACTAAAATTAGGCATGGCGATCTCAATGTGGGGCGCACCAAGTTTCGTCCTTCAAAGTCGTCTTTCCCTTGTCAATCATGTAAACATGTTCTGCCTAAGCCTGCCTACCTGTACACATCGACATTCATTATTTAAAGTTTTTATCCCTTACAATTCTTTCTAAGATCATATGTCTGCTTATGGTCTTACAATAATTCTAACTGTGTTATTCTGTGTGACTTTTTCACGTAATATTCTAGAATCTATAGTAGTAATGAATACTGCAGAGTAAATAAATAATTACAGAATCCGCGATGTTACTTTTTTTAACATCAAGGTTACTATATTTTTTACATGTACTACTTTTTTATTTGAAAAAAGAATGTCATTCCGTAAAGTAAAATACAAATGTGTAGTTTTAACGTAGTGATAGAGTTATTTGGAAGACGAAAACCCGGTCCGCCGACACTACGGGAGTAAGATAAGGTAGGGAAGATGATGATAGACATATTGAATAGTAATATTTACACGAAGTTTCTATACGATAAGTTTGATGACATCACTGCACAACAAATAGATATTGCGGCTAGTTTGTTCCCAATGCGAACTGATAGACACAACAACGTCAATCAAATTGTGTTCCAAGCCAAATGGAAAAAGCAAGGCATTGATTGTTGTGTGTTATAAAGATATTTCTAAATAATTATTTTTAACGCTATCACAAACCCAAGAATATTGAAATGTCCAGCGAATGAAATAGAGCTCGCAAACAATACGGAAATAGGTTCACCGAAACAGGGGTCCATGGCGGCGGGTCGGTGACGGGTTAATTGAGCTCGGCGATGCTTCCGCAAACCCTCCCTTGATAGATGACACGAGGAGAATTGAGATGTCTATAAGTAGATAAGTTGTAGCTCTTGATCTATATCATGCTAGGTTGCTAAGCTGCATCAAATAGAAGGTCCTCAAAAATTAGTAGTTTATAAGTTGCATATAGTGATGGTTGATTAAAATTATTTATGTAAAAAACTGTATACTCACGTTAATACAGTCATATTGAAATTTTCTTATCAGTGAAATATCCAACAGACAGACAGCGTCAGGGTGAGACAGGACATTCTTCATTCAACGCAAATCGCAGTCACCCTATATGGGTGCGCGCGCACCTCGACTCGCCGACGGCGGCGTCCCCTATCTGTTGCGCGTGGTGCAATACAAAAGCGGAAAGAGATTCTTGAAATAAATAATTGGTATTAAAGATAAGTCTTAACACTAACTGCTACATTCATTATTATGTAATCGTTTACGGTAAAAGATCAACTTTGATACGCTCGAATAGCTAACTAAACAGTCGCTTAGTGCTGATTTTTCATTATCTAAACTAAGGAACGTTCTTATTGGCCTCTGGTCTCTGTGTTACTGTTCAATGTGCTGTAATTAACTAGTCTCTTCTAACTTGCAGCTAGGTTCCAGACGGTGCGGGCGGAATTTAAAATCCGTTCGGGAATGTAAGATCCATTCGGTTACGGTCGGCAGATTTGTCGCCTCGATTGCCGGCTCGCCGCCCGCCTTGGAGCTTTGTAGCGTCCGACGTGTGCTACGATATCGCCTTAGCGTATCCCCGTCACGTAGATGCCCCGAGTGGAGCGTAATTGCTTTCGCTACGTTAGCTGTAAAACTAAGTTGTACATTTGCTAAGACTGGATATTAGTGTATATTTAATTATGCGAGCGGACCGTAGTAATGTAGTTTTTCAATTGTATTTTTAAAGAACACATACGAGATACGTGTATTCTTAGAGTTATGAGATAAATGCACACATATTTCAAAGAAATTGCTCACTCGATTTATAAAAACTCAAGACCCCCGGAGTTCTAAAGGACAAATTCGTCGCAGCCCTCAAGGATTCACCTAAGACATCAATCATAAAGTTTGAGGGCCTGAGGGTTCCCTCCCACACACCCACTTACGTCATGCTGGGATCAGAACACTTATCGGATGTGTCAATTCACATTGATAAAGTGATAGAAGCAGGCGACAAACTCGAAAATGTCATAGATTATGCATCATGTAGAATGGACGAATTCTCTCGGGAAATTATCTTGTAATTTTTTGTTTGTGATAACTTTTACAGTAAATGCTTAGTTCAATGGTTATTTAAGGATAGGAATGAAGAAAAAGTAGGAACAAAGGTCCCTCGATTGTACGAAATAGAGACCCGTATCATCTGTCGACTTGTTAATGTTACCGGTAATATTTATAGGCAAGATTATAGATTTTTCCTTTTAAATGATATTCTCGTAAAATGAACACGATTAATATTACAAAGGCGCCGCCTAACTCCATGTAGTGTGCCGCAGTAGTGTTCCGACAGGCGCATCCCGGGGG
>JAOCNA010000015.1:845873-858846 GCA_026546675.1 Papilio helenus | reverse complement strand
ATGTTTGTTAGAGTTTGTGGCCTAAACTGCTGAACTGATCTCGATGAAATTAAACACAGATGTAGGGTATAGTGTGGAAGAACACATAGGCAACTTATATTTGTTTTTTTTTAATTCCACGCGGACGGTGTCACGGGCGAAAGCTAGTTTTAACATAAATTTCAATATGTGCATTTAATGATGTCTAAAATTATAATGTTTTAAATCATAATGAAATTACGTAATGTCGGGTAAAGCCACTTAACTAAGAAAGTTTAACCATTACACTTGTTCAGACAAAGCTCATAAAACACATCTGCCAGTTCAAAAGCTGAAGTTATAATCTGATTTTAGTTGCAAGCTTTTTGTGGCCATGAAGTTAACTCACCCCCAAACCCTATAACCGATATTTATTCATGCTCATCCATAGGATTTTCTAAAAATTAGTAATGCTTTTGTCAAATGTAAACAATCCAAACATAATAGTAATAAACTATTCTTTCATTTACTGCAATCTATCAATTTTTTCTCATTCTTATTTGACTTTTTTCGTACTCATATTTTATGTTTCATTAAAGTTTGCTTAAAGAGGCGTAATGCATGTCAAATAACGTCAGATCTGAATGATGTGGAGTACATGAATACAAATCGAATATCGATTTTATAGATACAAACAAGATGTATGTTGAATCATAATATTGAGGTGTGCGACATTGTAAAGAACGTAATCAATTCATAGAGGTGACATTAAGATATGCTTAATATTAAGAGCGGGCGTACACCTCTGACTAAACATATATATCGCACAACAATTTTGCGATTGTCGATTGTCTATTGCTTCGCAGCCAATTCAACTGTTATGTTGTACAACTAGAAATCGAGTAGTGTGCGCTCCTCCATATAAGCTCAATGGAATCAAAGCGCGACTAAACAGTTGTGCGATAGTTTAGTCTAAGATGTGCACACGGTCTAAATAACAAAATATACTCCCGAAACTCAGTTAATTATATCGTATTGCTTTAATAAATGTAACGGAAATCCAACTTAACTAAATACAGTAAATATTTTATGCCACCGCAAAGCTCGCTTACAAAGTAGCCTTTGACTCATCAGAGCTTAGATCGTAGTTAGGAACTATGATTTTAACTCGCCCGACAGGCGTTAATGCAATTCTAAAGTTTCTTGTTCAAACCAGGTACGAGTTTTAAACTCACCGTTGCATTCATTATGCATTTTTAAATGAAAATTGTATTTTCAAATATTTTTTTATCATAAATAAACCATCGCTTGATCACGATTCCACCCAAACTGAATTAAGTCGAACGCTCAGTAAGTACCGATTCATCCTGCTCTTGGAGGCACCCATGTTATTCGACGGGAACATTGACGCCGGCAACTTATTCCATTCCTTTACTGTGCGCACGAGAAATGCGCAACGGCGGATCCAGGGAGGGGGTCATGAGGCCATGACGCCCCCCTGAGCTGGTTCCAGGACTTAGGTGGACCATTTTTACTTGTATGTATTGTTATCAAAACTTGACTTGACCACAACTATGTGACCCCGCCTGGCGGCAAAGCTGGATCCGCCCTTGGAAATGCGTGTGTATATTTTATATAGATAAAAATACAAAAACTTGGTTTAAAGACTTTATTAAGTAACCATTTATATTTCTTAAAATTAATATCCATTAAAACTATAACAGTATATATTTTGTATAACTTTTCCCAGATGAATAAATCTTTCTTCTCTTTCATGTATCTTTCTTCTCTTTCATGTAACGAAACGCTAACGTGACGTCATAGAATAGACATGCAATTTCTATTTCATTATACAGAACTTATACTATTATCAGTATTAACACGTTCAGTGCTACCCTAATACGATTTTATAGCACTTTAATGCGATAAAATTGTTCGTGGCATGCAACGTGTTAAATAGTATTAGATAGTACCTGGCTACTAAGTAGCAAACATCTAATACATCAATAAATATAGGAATTAACACATAAATTACGATATTTCGAAGGTAGATTTTTATTGATATTAATACTGTCTTACGTTTTTTACAAAATATAAGAATAAGAGAAATGTAAACTTTGGCAACAGTCCCTGAAAGGTATATTTATATTTATGTGTTTCTTAAGTAATTACGATCAAAGTTAGACAGACAAAGCACTTATTAAGTAAGTTATACAATTTGTCGTAATATTTCAATAACTTCAAAAATCAAACCAGAGTAGACAGATGTCTTTTTAACTCCTTAAACAATAGTTTATGAATATAATTTTATATTGGTTAAGTAATATAGAATTTTATTTAATTCTTTTTAAAGTTATGAACTTATAAACTTAGTTTAAAAGAAGTATCAATTACTGTGTCCACACATAAATCAGCAATCATACATGAGAACAAAGTATGTTAAATCAGTCAGAGATAATATCATTTCTTCATAATCGAAATTAGCATAGACATAAATATTCTTATCAATTTTCACCACAAAGTAAACGCATTACAACACTTACGCCATTCTGTTAAAATCACAATATGTGCAACACAAATATCTAAGTATTAAAATAAAATAATTATTATTTTATGAATATTATACGGTCTCGTTAACTGCTTTAGTCACAATACGAAAAGAGTAAATATGGCACGGATATATTCACATTTTCTTTAATATTAATTTGTTTTTACGTTGCTGATAGCAAAATTGCATTTAATATTTTTTATCTGTCTGTCTGTCCACAAGACATGTTTATTCCGGGTAATCACCGAAACGGCTGAGCCGATTTTGACCGGACTTTGACTGAAAAGTAGCTGATTAATACCGGAATGTTTTAGGAAACTTTTTTTTAAATTTCGCGACTTCATCGCGAGAGCCCGCTGTTTATAGATATGACGATATTTTGCATGTATGTGTTCATATCACATCCCATTGTAACTAGAACTGCAATTGTATTAATACTATTGCTATCTCTTTCTGTCACAAAATACAAACAATATGTATTAATATAATAACTGCAGTCGAATTCTACGGTTTTTTTAATATGAATAATAAAATGGTGCATCCGTTTTTTTTCTTAACTCTGTTGTCTATGTGTTTTTTTCTCTGGCAACTCCCGGCCGCTCGGCTCGCGACCATAGATACGACTCAAGGTACATTTGCGGTTGTTGGACCGCTTTTAGTTGACTGCGATAGTTTGTAGCGGTTTGTGTCCTAGCCAAGGGGGTTTGTCTGTGGATGACTGAGATGGAAAATGTTTCCCTCTCAACTAGAAAACAAATATTCTTTAACACTTAAATGGTATTTCCAAACCTACCGGAATAATCATATTTAATGCAAGATCGGTATTATAGAGGAAAAATAAAATAAAATCTAACTTCCAAACTTATGTTTTTTTAATGTTGTATTTATACGACATTTAAGGGTTAAGAATGGGCTATTTAAAGTAGGATTAACTTGTAAATAAAGGAAGAGAAAAGAGAACATCTACTCCTTCTTTCTCACACTAAATGGACTTGTGAGAGAGATAGAAATATTGAACACAGTAGGAATTTAACCAATCCAGCTCCTATGTAGACTATCGCAAGACGATTTTAGTTGTTTATAGTATGTTCATGTTTGATTTGAAGAAATTTATCGTGTTATTGTTTAGTCTTAAAAAATGCGATTAAAACATACGATAGTTTACGTAAGAGCCAACGCAATCTGTCTAAGATTGATCTTGGATATTATTTAACAATAGTTCCTTTAATGGTAATATTCAGAAATTAGTATTAAAAAAAGATTTTTTTACTTTAAACTAAAGATGGAAACATTTTCGTAATTGCTTACATAATATTTAGCACAGAATACACTGGGTGGCTTCAAATAAATGCTTTGTTTTAGTTATTTAATTTTACAATATACACTTTTGCAAAGTACAGACATGCTCAATTAAACGTAATTATTTAAAATGTGCATGTCCAATTAAGCTATTCAAAGCTTTTCCAAATTCCCGATGTATATAACCAAGAAAGATTATAAGCACTTATATTATTTCATCATCAGCTCACTATACCCCACTGAGGGGCTTGAGCCTACCCTAAGTTAGTGTGACTAGACCATAGTCAACCACGCTGCACTGCGGGTTGACTTCACACATATCTTTGAATTTCTTCGCTGATATGTGCAGACATCACGATGTTTTCCTTCACCGTTAGAACGTCGGGTAAATTATGTACATATGAATAATCGAAAATCACATTAGTAGTACCCAGGACCTGTAGATTACAAATCAAGTACTCAAACCCCTGTACCACTGACGCTCTAACTCTCTCTAACTCACTAACTTATATTATTTGATAAAATAAAAACAATTTATTGTGGATTTTGCACTAAATATATCGACTTATCTCTTTTAGTCTGTACATAACTGATTCATTTAAATAAAGCTATAAATTTGCAGTATTTATTGTAAATAACAGTTTACCGTATTTATTTCTATAGTCATCTTTTTTAGATATGTTTGTGTCTTTTTTATGTATTCTGTTTTATATTGATTTTGTTCAATGACAAATACTCGTTTAAATTCAATACAGAAAACAAAATTTACTACACTTTTAGTTTTGTTTGTGTGAATTTTTATATGTATCATTTTTATTTATATATTGTTTCAATTATTTAACACATTACGTAGAGCATGTTACAAAAATTAGTTAATATATACAAATATAGAAAAGGAGTATAGTTTTGGTCCGTGTTTTCATTAGCTTCTAAACATGTTATAGAACAAGTTCTCAATGCGAGCTCGCGCTTGGACGGAACCTGTCGTAGATGAGACTGAATTGAAGATCAGAGACACTCCGCATGTCGCTCTCAGATTAATTAGAAATGAACTACCAAAACAAATGGATGAAAAGGTAAGTTAAGTTAAGTTTTTAATGGAAATTAGTCAGCATATGATTTAATAGATTTGATTTGTATGACAAAACATACATTCTTCATTGCTGAACACTTTTGATAAAACTATAGCACAACTGTTTAGTCGCGCTTTGATTACTATGAGCTTATATGGAGGTGCGCACACTACACGATTTTTAGTTGTGCAACTAAACAGTTGAAATAATCGACAATCGCACAACAGTTGTTCGATAGTTTAGTCAAAGTTGTGCGTCTGCTCTAAGTGTAGGTTTCTCATACTAACTCCCTCTGTTTATATCTCCCTCTCTATCATCATCATCATCACCAGCTCACTACGTACGTAGTACGTAGTACGTACGGACGTACAATACGTCCCAAACGAGGGGCTCGAAGCCTACCCTAATATCTTTGAATTTCTTCGCTGACATGTGCAGGCATCACGATGTATTCCTTCACTTTAAACGTCTTGTAAACGTCGGGATCTCTGTTATATCTGATTATTGTTAAATGTTATTTTATCTGTTAATTTAAGTGACATTTGTATTTCAGGGTGAATCAATAGGGCTGGCTTTGTATGAAGAGTTATTGGAAGCTCGTGTACGTGATCTGAGCGTAGCTCTCAACATGACTACGGCTCTGGCGCTCGCAGAGTTCATTGAAGATGAGATCATCGCACCGCCTATGCCGTTAGAGGTAATGTTTATATTTGTAAACTATACTAATATTATAAAATGGAAAGATCTGTATTTTTGTATGTATTGAAATAACTCAAAAATTACTGGACCTATTTAAATGCTTGCACAATTAAAAAGCTATGTAACCAGTTAGTAACATAGGATATATTTTTTTATAATAGGATATAATTTCACGCGGATGAAATCGCGAGCAACAGCTAGTATTATATATAGTCTATATCACTCTGGTAAGATGTAGGATTCTAATAGTAAAATAATTTTTGAAATTTGTCAAATAGTTTTTGAGTTTATTTATAACAAACATACTAAAATATAGATCTCTTTATATAAGTGTGTTAAATCAAATTTAAACATAAGTGTCACTTTCTGTAAACCACATTCTCATAAGCATTTTCTTTGAAATAAGGAAGCCCTAGCCGGTGACTGAAAACTGAAGAAAAAACATCGAGTATTTGATATCCATGTTCTTCCACAGGTATTAATAGAAAATGTAAAACTCCATTTAATAGAAGACCGTCCAACTCGTTCGATATCCTCTCCTCCTCCGCAACCCCTGGATTTAGACCTGAGCTCGTTGCGTGTGACGCGCGACAGCACGGGCGTGGTGTACCTCGGCCCGCCCCTCGCCACGCCCTCCACGGTGACGTCACCGGCCACGCCCACGCACCACGATGACGTCACCGACAGGATGGAGCAGCTCAGCAAAGAGAACGAGGAGTTGAGGAAACGGCTGGTCACGTTAGCCAGGATAGCTGAGGATAATAGGGAATTGAGAGCGTAAGTACATTTATTTTAACACTAAACTTCCGAATATGCGTAGGCATTTCTCCGCGTAAGAAACTTATTTTTCTTGTTGAAATGATGTGTTTACAGTAAAGTGGAGGAGGCGTCAGTGCTGAAGCAGTGCGTGCACGCGGCGCAGCAGGAGGCGGCCAGCTTGTTGGCAGATAAGCAGCAGCTGTTGGACGCCGTGCGAGTTTTGCAGGTTAGTTTAAATATTTTGATGAACGTGACGTTTTGGAGATACGTAGTAACAAAGTTCTTTCTAATAAATATATCCATACATCTAAACTTTCGCATTTATAATATTAAATGATGTACTTTTTCAGGAGCAATTAAGTGGTGTTCGTGGGAAAAGGTAGCGGTCCCGCAGCGGCGCGCAGCAGTGCCTCGACTGCACAGCGTGCTGCGGCGACCGACGTTAGAGCCCCCGCGGCGCACGCGCTGCTCCGCGCCCGGGACCAGCCTACGCTGGAACGTACTTTCAGCGAGAGCTAAATTTTGTAAACTATAGTCTATAGGATTTTATATTTTCATCAAATAATGAAGTGAAATTGTTAAATATATGCTAATTTTGTATAATCCAAATTAATGGAAATGAGAAATTGTAGACATGTGACAGGTTGTCTTTTATTGTCTATGGATTTATTTTTGTTATACATGTCTGTTTTGTCTGTGATTACCTTAAAAAGGTAAAATGTAGATATGTTATAATTTCTCATTTCAATTGAATTCTACTGACAATTTGAGAAAATATCCTTACCTCAGTCTGAGAAAATGTATTGAATTTTTCGTTTACAAAGTTTAGATCTTCTATGATTAGCCTATAGATTTTTTACGCGATTTAAGTAATTATAGTAAGTTAATTACTGTTAATTCGTACTCAGTGGTTTGACTAAATTATGTGTTAGCGATTTGAATGACAGACATATCGGCTCTTACGTAGACTATCGTAAACGGAGGCCCAACTTTAGTCCCTTTTCCTTCCCATCCTTTTTCTTATAAGAAAAGGATGGGAAGGGAACGTGGATTTAACGGTGGAGACGCATAGGAAGGGGAAATAACCTCTTTATGTGCGTCATCTCCATCGATTAAGGGTAGACAATGCATCCGCTATTGCGAATGTCTATGGGCAGCGGTCGCTTCGCCAGTTTGGTGGATTCATGTGGCCGCTTGCTCGTTTCCCACCTAAAGATGTATAAAAAACTACAATTTTGCGTTTTCCACCTTCATCATCATCATCACTAAGGAGCTCCTATCCTACCCTAAGTGAGGGGTAACTAGGCCATAATCAGTGTACATAATTTACCCGTTATTACAGTGATTTTCACCTTGTGTTGTGTTAATTAAATTAACTAGAATAATACTGATTTCTGTGTAAATAAGAATGTAACGTTAAAAAAAAGAATTGTAGATTTTGTTTGTCTATACTAATATTATAAAGAGGAAAGATTTGTATTTTTGTATGTATTGAAATAACTCCAAGACTACTGCGCCGATTTTAAAAATTCTTCCACCATTATAAAGCTATATTATCAGTGAGTAACATAGCCTTTTTTACTATTTTTGTTTATTTAACGCGGACAAAGTCGCGGGCAACAGCTAGTTTATTATATTTGTATCAGTTCTTTAAAATTTGCGTTTTGAACATACGATAGTTTACGTAGGAGCCATGTATATTTTGATTCACAATGATAGTTTTTTATACCAGTAAATGAAATGGATTTTATGGCGGTCTTAATAACATAAAAAAGTAAATTAAATAGAGAAGAAGTCGCAAATTAATTTAGTAACGTACGCCTTAGTCATATGTAGTTTTATATATTAATATGAAATAATGTAATTAAATATTTAAAGGCAAGAAAACTTAATCGGAAAATAAAGGCTAAATAAGACATTTATTTTTTCGATTTGTTCAATTTTTAGAGTATTTTTTTCAATTCCATTTCAATTGTGATTCAATCCACTGCTGAAGATTCTAGAATTATATTCGTATTTTTGTCATACAAATGAAATATAGAGAGATTAGTACAATTTTTTTTCGTTATAACAACGGTGCTATATAATGTATGAAAATGTAGGTCAAAAGAATAGTTATCAATATATTTGCATTTATTATTTATTGTTTTTATAACAATCATCAAATCATTAATTGTGTTTATTCATCTTTTTAATTAATTACAGCTGAATACTAAAATGAAAAACTACTCTTTGTACGCGCTGTCAAGATGACAGATGTCAAATTTTTTATTTGAATTTGGAGTTGCGTGGCCTTATTATTTTTAAGATGTTGCTTATTTTAGTTTGTGAAAACATTTTAATTTGATTATATCAGTTTTTTTTATTCCTAGAATCTCTGACTTTGATCAAACAATGAAAACTGTGTCATTTTCAATAAATAATAGATATAATGAATTGAAATAATTGTATTTTTGTAATTAAAATGAGGTGCCTGTTTTATACAGAGAGACATTTTTTTAATATTGATTGTTTTGTAACTTCATGTTTTTTTAACAAATTTTTTCATCTTTAATATATTTTTTGTCAAACACTAAACTGTTATTTTAGTCATTTGTGGGCTTAATAAAAATTATATAAGCATGAAAGATTAGCAATAACTATGAATATTTAACGTTATGTAATACATATGTTTCACATAAAAATAATGTACACATGTTAACACTTATAACTCAATTTATAATATTATATACTCCTTGTATTCTTCCAAGCGCTTTCTATATAATTAATTATATAATCAAACTGTAAATACTTTAAAAAATAACTTAGCTTTTAATATTATTTAGTACTTTGTATATAAATTATCTCTAAAAAATTACAGTTGTCAAAACGGTACAATATAGTACGGCAAACTTGTCTGACCTGGTTAAGGATCTTGTTCAATTAGTTATGTCAGAAAATATATCAAAACTACATAGCTATAGTCCAAAAAGGATCTTATTGCGCTTTTAAAGTGATGTTTTAATAACTTTTCACTTATCGTTCAGATAAGTTTGTCTATATTATACAATAGAAATAAAATAGGCGTTTTAAAACGTCATTTGTTGAAACAAAACTTCATGTATTTTTATGTTTATAATATTTAATCTTAAACATGTCATGAAACTATTATAAGTGTACAGACCTTTTGTCTAAATGTATATGTTTAAAATGGTGTAATATAGAAAACTATTGCTATCTCTGTTTTCCTAAGAGAATAAGAGGGATAGCAATATCGATAATCAGATGTTATGGCCATATATTCACCCTACTATAATTGAATTGTGCCTGTAACTTAAATATTTAACTGGCTTAATATTTATACATTTTGCTTCGTGTATATCAATGTCTTCGTATTAACTAATTATATTCAATATCTTAATAACTTTATTATATCTTAGAATTTAATTGTTTAACATTTTGTACTATTGTGGCTTGTGATTTTTTTGTTACAACTTTCATACAATTTATGTTCGTCGACATTTTTTTTGGTTTATTGAATTTATTATTAACAATACTTTTTACATTTCTTGTTCATGACGAGAGTATGTAATTAATTTTTTAATCATTTTATAAAGGAATTTTTATAAAAGTTGCATAGTTTTGAATAAAATGGTTGTTCTACAAAGGAATTGTTAATAAATTTGATATTGCCAGATGCAGTTTTAATGACCCTATTTAATTTAATAATATTTTTTTTCCAATAAAAGGCGACATTTGCAAATGGAAGTTACGGAATGTAGACAATAAATTATAGTTTTTATAATATTACGCGGATGGAGCCGCACGAGAAGAGTTAGTATCTAATAAAACGAAGAATCTGAAAAGGAAAACTGATGTATTCCGAATGTAGAGATATGTGAAACAAGTAAGGTTATGAAAATTTCCCTTAGAAAAAGTTAACCCCGGAAATATAACTTGTTTCCTATTTAATTTTAATCTTTTTTCGAAAGTCCTAACTATGACTCCGTATTTTACTCTCACGTAACAAATAGGCATTTTTTTTTCATTTTGACGTTTGTGTTTGAGATCTGTGTGGCAATACTGACACGTGAGCATAGAAATAACGTGACTTTCTAAAAGTGGCAACATTTTTAGTGATGGCCGTCAGTCGCTTGGAATGGATGTGAGTGACCGTTACTGAATATTAGTGTTAAAAATTATCAAGTTTCATTCGACACGGTGGTTACATGTGAATTGAATTAAATTCTCAAACATTTTGTGTGTATTTGTGTATCCTCTTGTGACTAAATTTTATGTGCTGTTGAATTAATGAATGTTTGTTGTGTCCTTTAAAATAATAGGATAAAAGTGATTATTATATTGGATTACGGATTTCTGTGTGTATAATTAACAAACTACGGGTAAGTTAGACCTAAGATTATTTTTAGGTATATTTCGAGGTGTGCGTAAAAGATTTTGCCACGAATGCCTCCGTCTTGAATAGTTGCTAACGTACAAGATAACGGAAGATTACAGTAGATTGCGTTGATTTTGATAAGATAGCAACATCACGAAAGATTCTAAAGCGCGAATATTTTTCTAATATAACCTTCTTTTCATATATTAGGCATTGTAAAGCGCACTTGAAGACTAAAGCAAATGTTCATGCTCTATTTCTCCCTGAATGTTAAATTTCGATATATTTTGAAGTGAATGTAGAAGTCTGTACAGTTCAGAATACTGGCATTACTCATGCTGTGGTTATGATTCAAGGCACATGTTAACCATATTAATATTTTGACTGGATTATTTACTTTCAGATTGTAAAGCTAATTTTAAGTCAGTTACCTTTTGTTGTTATATAAATTTTACTAACAGGTATAATTTCAATAGTGTTATTGACTCTTTACATTTTTTAATTCTTTTGCTTGTAAATAACATATCTAAAATGAACCTTTTTTAAAAGAATGGTCTTTAATTTTCTATATATTTGCTAACGAATTTATAGTGATTTTAATATTTATGTTAAAATATCAAATGTTTATGTAAATGCCACTTAAAATTAGTTATAGACTTGTCAAAACGAAGATAATAATGTTTTTGTGATTTTTCAAATAGTTGTTATTGTCTATAACAATTCCTCATATGCATAGGTCTATGAAGTTGATGAATATTGCTTTATTAAGATATAAATAACAATCACTTAACATACTAGATAAGTATTTCCTAAAATGTTTGTTAAGGATTTAAAATAATTATTGGATAATAGTATAAAACTGCAATGTTACATAATAAGCAATGTAAATGCATGTTGTGGTTTTTTGTTAAATAAAACAATTGTACAACCTTCAATGTAAGATATTTCCATACAATTGCTTAGTTACTTAAGCAGAAAAACTGTGAAAAATAGTGTTGCCAATTATTTGTAAAATAAACCAATTTTGATTCTTGTATAATTCCATAATTGGATCCTCAATTCTTAAGTTAATCATAGCTATAAATTGAAGCTCTAAGCCGATTTATTTTATTTGTGATGCTTGTTTAACTATAGAAAATTAGACTGCCCTTTAGACAAAACTATTGAGTGGCTCATACATTCTAAAATTAAAAAGGCATAAAATTTAATATGAGTTAAATTATTTATTTATTTTGGTATAATCTGCACTTTTACTTTCTGTGTCTGAAACAATAAATGAAGACAATAAGTAACTTTTATATATGAATATCCGGTTAGACTATTGGCAACACTACTACCTCATACTCAACAAATTTTATTATTATTATAGACAATGAAGTAATCCTTGTACTATGAAATGAAGTCATCGCAATACTCATTATACAAATACTGGCCAATTATAAAACATTCTTATTAGTATTCTGTTGTAATGCAACTGTGTTGATTATGGTGATGGTTACATCATTTATATATTATGTATAATATTAGATTTGACGGAGGTGATGATGCATGCGAGAGGAAGATATCTTTCTGTACATCACCAGGATCATTCAAAGTTAGGCAACACATCTGCATTATGCTGTAGACTGGGCAACGGTCCTTGAATTTGGTATATTAGGGTGGCCACTAGAATTTTTTCCATCTTGGATATAAAAAAAATCATACTAGACTCATGTAACCATGGTCAACTATATAGATGTATACATGCCAATCAACAATACATGCTATGCAACACGGCAAGAAAAAAATCACATTAAATCTAATATTATTTGAATATATAGCAAAAAATAATACTATGTACCTTTTTCTATAGACGCTACAGACAAAATTATCATCTAAATTTTATACATAAAATACATAAGCCCATATGATTGTAAACTTATTCATAGTGTGTTCTAGGCTAGCAAAAATAATGTTTATATCTTATCAAAATAATAACCTAGATATGTTTTCTTGCAACACTAATGTTAAACTAGTTTGTTGTGTTGACATCAATAACCTGTTTTTATGACAGTTTCATTCTGCTGTGAATCAGTTCACTTTTAACATAAATAGTATTTATATAATACATATTCAATAGTGTTATGCAGCTTTTGTATGTTTATGCATGAGTAGATAATAATTAAAATATTTGGACTTATTTATTGACTACTTGGTGCTTGTGATTTCGCCCGCGTCAATTCACTCACTGATAACATAGATTTTTAATGGTGAAGTAAT
>JAOCNA010000015.1:817122-829572 GCA_026546675.1 Papilio helenus | reverse complement strand
CTTCCGTGCCGAGGTTGGACTAGTTTTAAAGGTGCTCGTTATTCGCAGTGTCGCAGCGTCTATAGTCTAAATGTGGGGCGGGGTGGGGGTGGCTCAACCCCGCCCGCACCTACACGGACATGTCAAGAGCGAGCCACGAACATTGACACTAATGAATGTTAGGTTAATACGAGTCTCTCTTTTCGCAGATATACTTATTGTAAGTAAACTAAATTACCTTAGGAAAAAAATATAGCGACCGAAGCCATAGTTCAGATATCTTCATGACTTCACTTAACATAGTTCATTCAGAACTCTCTGCATATTATGTAAAGTAGTGTACTAAAAGTAATTAAAACACATAGCGTTCCAGTTATTAATCCATCTTAGTCATTTGTTAAGTTGCTATAAGTGGATGATTCGATGGTAGATTATCGATTAAGAAACAAAGAATCGAACTTTTTATTCATAAAAAAAATACCACAATCATAATATATGCCGGGAAAATCTAATGAGTACAGTGTAGATAAATAACGTTAGCTTGCGAGCGCCACACTATACAACCTCGATGAAAAAATGACCGTCACATCGACGTTTTATAGAGGGTTGTTCGCAGAACGTGATTCAGAGTACGACCGCCACCGTCCCGCACACCCCTCGCACCCCTCCATAAATATACTTATTTACTTACTCCATACAGGTACATGTTTTTCAATTATTTTCTAAAAACCTCTGCGTATGTACTAGCATATGTACACTCCTACAAAAATGTCGGGCCGCTAATACTCGTAATACCGCTTTTGTCTTAGTCACTTACCATTCCTTATATTCCCTATACCTTACCATATATTCCCAACAAGTATTTTGTTTAGCAAGTTAAGTATTTAATAAGATTTATTTAGGGCGGTGGGCGCGGGTGGCAACCGTCAGCGACACGACCGCCGGTTTCATTTGCTACGTGACTCGTAGCGTACATAGCGATCGTAGCGGTGCCGTAGCGTTCGTATTTGCTGCAGCACTTGTAGGCAATAAATGACGTTGCAAAACTTAATATACGAGTACTCGTACTCGCGACACAAGGAGCAAGTTAGTCGGTCGCCAAGGTAAGGCGTTTCGGCAATCGGCAATCATGCCATCTACTCGTATGGTCTGTTGAATAGATCTCTATTGCAAAATAGACTTTATTAGCAATCTACGTAGAAATTAAATGCATTAAACATACGAAACGATAAAAATAGATTAATTAAATTCATGTTATATTTGAGTGTAAAATTAAAGAAACGTAAAAAATAAGTAACTACTAATGTTTTTGTAGTACCAGTGTGATTTTAATCAGATGGTATAGAACAGAAATCCACAACGTTGCCATGAAAAACATCACGCAATCAACAGAACAATTACAAAACCAAATGACTACAAATATTGATCGAAAATTCATTGAATTTCAAATAGAGTTGATTCGAAAATCTGGTTCGTTTGTTTGCAGGCAAGTGAATACGATAAATAAACATTGCCAGTTAACGTGAAGAGTCACACCCCGCGCCCCGCAACCCGCAACCCGCGACTCCCGCCCCGCGCCCACCCAGCGCCGCGCGCTTATCCCGTGCCCCGCAAATATCCTGCGGCGCAGCCTTTTTGAAATGAATTATAAAAGAACTAGCATTCACCTGCGACTCCGTACGCAAAGAATAAAAAAAATAAAAATAAGTGTTAAAAAAAGCCTATGTGTCCTTCCTGACTGTCCTCTAAATTTATTCCATCGAGATCCATTCAGCAGCCTAGGCTAAAAAGTCTATCAAACATTTACCCATCCATCTATCCAAACTTTCACATTTGTAATATTAGTAAGATTAATTGCATATGGTGCAGTGCCGCAGTCGCAAGGTGTATCGATGAGCCGACGCTAGCTCTCGCGGGAGAGGAGCGTCTCGACACGCTGCGTGCACATATAACATGTAAGTACTACCTTGCACAGTCAAGGACATAAATTTCCTTCCCATGTGTATATCTGTACATAATATCTATGTGACATTCGATACCAATTGAGAAGTATATTTGATTCCTTGACAATATCACAGCAATATTTTTTCTGACAATAGTATATTGTGATACCATAAAGTAAATGAATTACAAACATTTTATGGAACTAGAAAATGTTATTAAATGGATGTATAATGGGAAAGTGTTAAAATTCAATCTGGATGGCTACAACGGTTGAGGAAGACCGAAGAAAGTATGGATGGATTGTGTGAAAGAGGATATGCTTAAGGGAGTAAATTGAGATATGACGGCTGATGTATGGAAGAGCACTACATACTGTGCCAACCCTCCGTAGGGACAAGGGCAGGTTTTACATATCAAGACATACACGTATCAAATTACAACAAAGATGTATAGTCTAACATATTCACTTTATCGTAATTGAATATAATCAAAATACCATTATAATGTAATATTATTCTCTACATCTTAATCAAATGATGGACAAAATCTAAAATCTTAATCGACAAATAATAGTTTCGATATGAGGTTTTAATAACGGTTAGAGCTATCAACAGATATGTCTGCCATATAATGTTAAGTTCAAATCGTAACTGTGGGTTTACATTGTCGAAACATTTGTGCAGAATGTTATCCTCTCTTTCATTAACAGAGACTTAAATACGGCAGAAAGGGGCGCTACAGGTCAGAGAATTACACAGTCTCAAGTAACCTCCCTCGTAAAAAGAAGGCGCCGTAGAAATCTCGGCCATGTTGGTTGGTCATTGCAAATATCGCGCAATGGAATTCTACGTTTAGGAATGAAACAACTAACAAAACATAAACACCTTAACACGTCTATTACGATGCAAAAAGCATTGGTTTTTTTGCCTTGTTAAGATCATCGGCCGGCTAACTCAATTATAGCCTGTCCACGCAATTACGTTCCGGATTCGAAGAGGGCGAGGAACGAGTAATTATTGTGCCACTTGGTATCTGTCGGTGTTAGAAATGTAATCACCAACACTACCTAGTACAGACAGAAATTACACACATGTACTGCCCCTTTTGTGATGTCGAAGCATTTTGATGGCGTTGTTTATGACTACTTGGAGCGTGCACAGTCAAAGACTAAACTATCGCACAACTGTTGTGCGTTAGTTGTTATATGTAACAGTTGGATAAAGTCGTGAAATATTTACCTTTACTTGTTAACTAAATGGTGTCTGACTGTATTTTTATGGTAATTTAGTTACTATTTTAACGCTTAAGTTAATCACAAAATGCATATTAATCGAGTCCAGTCTTCAGACTAATGAATCTGAAACGAACAGAACAGAATAACGATTCTGAATGTGGCATTTTGTACATTGAAATGTACAAAATGCCACATTTTTTGCCACACGTTTAATAGACACTAATAGCAATTTTAGTGTAGATTTAGAAATAGACTGGATGTATAATTGAGAATTACTTCCTCTACTTACTCTGTAGGTAGTCAAAGGAAGTACGGTATACACGTTATCTAATCATGGCGAATACCAACGCGGCGGCAATTGGCACAGTGTCGCTAATAGACGGCATGTATGGTATAAAGGCAAAACGCTTGTCTCCAATTGCTGTCACACAATCATCCAATAAGCCGGGTCGTTGATCTCAGACAAGTGCCTTATGAATAAGTGTCGCGATTAAGGGCTGTCACAACATATTGCGAAGACTCTTTTTTATAGTTACCTATATCTATTAGATTTTTGTTGCATTGTAGGAACAGATTAGCTAAGATTGTGTAATAAATGGTGATGATAATATTTGTATTGAATTATACATACACAGTAAAAAAAGTGAGTTGAAAGTTGAGAACTTCACTTTGTGTTCTCAATAAGAACTCTAGTTTTATAAACCTAAAGATTGTTAAATACGCTATAGAGGTCTGCGGTACACAAAAAGACTTCCTTCTAAGATATGGGCAGATGTAGTTATTTTTTAAAATTGCCTTAACGTGACAGCCCTGCTAGTAAGTGGGACAAATCAGGCCATCTCGCGTCGCCTTGCCGTCGCGCTCGCTGGAGACAAGCGCCGGATACTGATGCACCTCTACATTGACTGTGATGGATGTGCACCTAACCTTACTAATTGAAATACTTTACATTGTGATTGACCAGTGGAAATTGACCTTAAATGTATTAGAATCACCTCTAGAAGATTCAGTACACTGTTGGAATTACAGTCATCTGGTATGATAGTGATTAGTAATTTAGTTTGGTTATAGAAATTCAGTTTTATTAATTGCAACTAAGAATACACTATAATCTATAATAGAGCGTCGATGGCTCAGCGGTTTGAGCACTTGATGTAATCTACAGGTCATGGGTTCGAATCCCGCGTACCAATGTGATTTTCGATTTTCCGAATTTCCATATGTACATAATTTACCCGACGTTCTTACGGTGAAGGAATACATCGTGATGCCTGCACATATCGGCGAAGAAATTCGAAGATATGTGTGAAGTCAACCAGCCCGCAGTGGGCCAGCGTGGTTTCCGTTAGGCCAGCGAGTCACCCGTTACTTTAGGGTAGGCTCCGAGCACCTCAGTGGGGACATATAGTGAGCTGGTGATGATGTATGATACACTATAAATTTAGTATCTATCCTATCTATACGAGTGAAGTCAGGTCGAAGTAAAACAGTTATTAGTATACAACATTTTAAAAGGCAGACTGTATTAAACAATGTAGTCATCGATGTACAAACCGAACAGTGTTACTGCTTAATATGCCAGACATCTTTAGTATTAAAACATGATCAGAAATTGACGATATCACGACTGTCTTCGTGACTGGGTTCCAATTGTCAATAACGTGGTCTTTGTTTTTTATTGCACAAGCACGCTAAAGATGTAACTAATTAACGTAGAGTCGTTTTATTGTTAGTCGAGTTTACACTTAGTAGACTTTTCTTGTACTAAATCTACACTAAGAGCCATTTATAGTGACCATATCCATGAGTGCGTTTAAGGGACTTAACAAAAACTTCTAAATAATATTGTCGTACGTTTGCCTCTATTGTTGAGAAACGTGTGTGTATATTTTGTGATTTGATTATGACATGTTCTTTTTTTATCTATACTAATTTTATAAAGAGGAAAGATTTGTTTTTTTGTATGTATTGGAATAACTCAAAAACTACTGGGCCGATTTCAAAATTCTTACACCATTAAAAAGCTACGTTATCAGTGAGTAACTGGCTGTACTTTTTGTTCATTTTCTTTAAATTTCACGAGGACAAAGTCGCTAGCAACAGCTAGTATGTCAATAAAAAGAAAGAATGTGAATGGATTGTACTGAGAAATATATTTCACGTAACTATATCCTAGTTATTTTAATCACCCTGGAGCCATTCTTTAACTATCTTTAAGTGCGCTAGAACTACGTAACATCTTTATTAGACACTTGTATAGTTGACAAAATACTTACATTTCTATAACATAATATACAATCCTCTGTTATGTGGCGAGTGTAATGTAAAACTCGCAGCACATCCCGAGCTCGCACGACCCAGCAGTTAGTCCGGTATGCGCGGATTATGCAAGCCTACCGCATCTTGTGTGCAAGGAATTTTAAAACCCCCTTTTATTTTTAACTCTAACATTACTACGAACTTCAGTATAATCTAACATCTATTTTGAAGTGTACTTTAGAATGAGTGTGGAATTATAAATTGAAGTTTGAGATTTTTCCGCGTATGCAGTTTGTACTTTATGATTTTAACACCATCATCAGCCTTTATACTATTATAAAGGGTGTCGTCGATAATATTTTCGACCAAGGAATTTGGTAGTCCGTTGTACATGAATATCCCGGACATCCTGTATATAGACCTCCAATGGCGTTCACAGAATGCGGTCCTCCTTCCGAATTACACGTAGTACGATGGTTTAAAGTTTCATTTTTATTTTAACTATTACGAAAATAATGATGTTATAAATAATTCGCGCAGTCTGTATGGTAGTTCATACAAGACAATTAAAATCAATATAAGAATGTACGAAGTAACACTTGTGCAATGAACAAGAACAATAGATCGCGTAACACCTGTGTTACGACTCATATTATATTAATGTATCCTATTGTGTAAGGACGATTGTATCGTACACAAGTAATGTAACCGTATGCCTTATCACATTTCAATAAGGTCGATATTTGTATGTTTATACGGCTTGCGTGACTTTCAAATCGCACCAATTTGATTGATACTTGTAATATTATGATCTAATATTTACTCTAAATACTGGTACAGATGTTAAGATTTAGTCACATCTGTAAATGATATTACTCACTGCTCACGTAGCTTTTGAATGGTGAAAGAATTTTTGTAATCGGCTCAGTAGTTTTTGAGTTATTTCAATACATACAAAAATACACGTTTTTCCTCTTTTTAATATTAGTATAGAAGTATAGATCACAATATATGTAGTAATATTATATTTTATCCATCTCTCCAACTATCCTAAACTCCATGCATCTATCCAAATCTTTGTTATATTATTACTAGTAACAAATTCTCTAATGAAACTTCATTTTGTCTTATTTTTAGTGCATCGTAAATAGTCGTGCGGACTTTATTTGCAACTTCAATGATATACATTTTATATTTAACACATCTTCTGCGATGTTTTGCTATTATAAATGATAATGACGTCATCGAAGCATACGTTTGTTTACGTTGGTATGTAATTAGTGCCACCACATAAAAACAATGTCGACCCTTGTGAAGTCAGGGTCGATGTGATACGAGATAAAAAATATGCCTCATACTTCTGAGATTCTATTTGCAATATTAGTATAGATAAATGCATTAAAATGTTGCTACAGGTGAGTAGGCAGGAGTAACTAATTTCCCTTGAGAACAGTTTCAACGACTCGCTCGTTTTTGGATTACAAATTATATATTTTTATTCGTAGCGTATAAATTGCTACGTATTTTAGAAATTTTGATCAAAATTATTACTCTTAAATGTTAGGATAGTTAATGATGTTCGACGTCGAGGGCGCGCTCCCCTCTGTTAAAAAAACATATTTAATGCTAAAACAATCTAATTTGCATAAAACCTGTATTGACATATTGCTATCTTTGTTTTTTTTTTTAAGTGTCATAGCAATAGCAGCTCACATTGATATAATTTCATCAATATTACTCACCATTACGAGAGTTCATTCCACGCTTCACTCTCTGTATAGAGAGTATCTTCATCATATCAACTCCCTTACTATTCATTGGACTGCTTTCCTCAAACACTTCAGGTGGTGTATTATCATCATGTTCTCTGAAATTTATGATTAAGGTGCATTCAGACGATTGTTACACGGTGTAATATAATGTGTTACACAGTGAGCGTTTATGCAGTCAGTATGTAGAAATACAGGGAAACCAGCAAGCAATGATCTGCCCCATATATTACACTTCTTAATGTCAGTCCAAATACACCTTTAGTGATTTAATATCCTACTATTAGAATACACTTCCAATAAAAGTTTCTAAGTAACTACACATAAACAATTTTGTGTGATTTTCATGCTTATTGCTGAGACATAAGTTTGCTTCAGTTAATTAATTGTCTGATAATAACTATAAACACTTGTTTTGCAAATCTCACTGATGAATTAAAGTTTAATGAAATGTAAAATAATATTCCAAAACAATTACATTAAAGATCCATGTGGAGATGCTCTATTGGGTCTGTTTAACAAGTTAAAGTAATGAGCCCTCTCTGATTCTGTGACCGGTCTTTCAGTGAAAGCACTTAGCGGGTCATTTTCTTCTGAAATGATAAAATAAAACTATTAAACACAAAAACCATAGCATAAATTGAATTCAACAACAATTTATATGTTGCTAAGCCAGTCTATGGCATCTTTCAATCATAAAACAAAATAGTATGGATATGGTAATTTTTAACACTTTTTTTTGTTGTACACAACCTGTAAGTGCAAGTGGATAAATCTATGTTTTATACAAGTACATATGGTTTATTTCTACCTGTATCTTCATTTTCATTTTGTGGATGTAAGTTAGGATCATTATTTGATCTATGAAGAACTGGACATTCCATTTGAGAATCACTATCTTCATCATCTAGAAAATATTGCTTTCTTATTAAAATGGAATAAGTTATATGAATATTAAAAATATTAAGTGAAATACATAATACCATACAATATTTTTTTTATATTGAAGGGAAAGAAAGAGCAGCGGATTGCCTAATGTTATTTTATCCAGTAACCATGGATATTCGCATTGCCAGGTCCTCAGATGCATTGCCAACCTTGAGGAAAGAGTACGCTGTTTTCTTGAACGCACCTAAGTTGTGACTGTTTGGAAATACTGCTGAGAACATAAGTTGTGTGACATAACAGTTATGCGAATTGCTCCTTTTAGAAAGCCAATAATTGAGATTGTAACAATGAAATTTAAAGTTGTGATTCTTGCAATAACCAAACTCAGTGGCCACAATTCTTTTGAAGCTTAATTCATTTAACATGATAAAGGCAGTAAAGATGCAAAGAGAATTAACATCACTTAAGAGAGCCATAGAGTCAACCCTATTGATAAGACTCTCAGTATAGAAATGTCGAGCCCTTAAAAGGAAGATGCTGGTATCTAGGATGTCCGCCCTAGAGATGCGAGCAGTATTCCATGTGGCTGATACTGCGGTTTATAACTGTACGAAATGGCATTGGTGTCACCAACCAATGAACTAAGCTAAGTATAGGGGGGCAGCTACCATCAAAATAGTCTTATTTGTAGAGGTATCCATGTCTATTTTACATTTTAGGAGAATCCAGAGAGGGTAGCTACCCCTTTTGGCTAAGGGAGCACCACTGGCGACGCCCACGATCGATGACCTAACGTGAAATATTGCTCGACTCTTCCGAGAACACCAGTTTGTGTGCATGTTCTTATTTGATAGTGCATTTTATACTTCGCATTTATATATATTATAATAGACATTCAATTTATTCAATAGAATAATTAAGCAATTTTTGTCCATTGTTCCGTACGCGATCCTATAATATGGCTTTACTATTTACAGCTAACTAGCTACTTGTTATTAACACATATTAACTAAGTCGACACAAGTTTACAATAATTTCATAAAACAATATATTTGAGTAAAATAAAAGGGTATCATGCAATTCCATACCCGAACTGCAAAGGAGTCTTTTAACACCTGAAGGTTTTCTAACATTTTCCCTTCTATTGCTCATGTTAAGAAAACTCGTTACTCTAGATAAATAAATAGATAAGCAGTTCACAGTTAAAAATTATTATTTTTATAAAACAGAATCATTAAAACCGCAAAGTCGATAACATTTAACACTTTGACACTGCTTTTTTTTTTTATTGGAAGATTTTACGTCTGTGAAATACAAATTATAGCCACCACCCACCTATCACTGACTAAATGGACAGGCTACAAATACAAACTATGGTGGTATCCTGTGTCTATTTGATACGATCTTCTTCAGCTTTTTTACGGCATACGGCTTTGAACATGATGCGAATCTCTCAGGAGCTTAACGTTTCAGAGGTATATATTGTTGGTGATAATTTACTTATTTGATTTGTAGGTAGATGAATCTCTCTCTCTCACTTCCAAGAATGCTGGTCGGCTTAGGTGACAAGGTAGCGGGGTCAGCCTTCTTTGATAATTTCTCCCACTTCACTCTATTACACTTGCCCAGGTCTTTCCGCATCATATATTTCCGCCTTGTTTCGAGTGAATGTTTGATTTAGAATTACGTATTTTGTATTGTTTTTGATAAATACAGTAATGATAACAATAATACATTAAAATCCACCTGAAGCAATAATCTGCTTTCTTCAGACAACAAAAACAAGATTTTTTATAATTACTGTCCTTAAATCATATCTCAACATAGTCACCATCGCTTGAGAGGGATAAAATGGACAGTTATTGAGGTCTCGCTGGGCTTCAATTTTGCGACAAGAGCTCGTTCCTGATCTAGTAGTACTTCCATGGCCCAAGTCAAGATATTACCATCGCAGTCTACTCTACTGCATCTTGTTGACGCACATCGAGGCTGTTTTTTTCTTACTGGTAACTCTAAAAACTAGTAGGCGCTCTGCTGTCAATGTCAAAAATCTACCAAGAAGAGAAGTAAATAGGAGATTGTTGAAAAAGTAAGAGTAAGTTTAAGATTTGCGAAATCATTTGAAAATTGTTCCTACATTTTATAATTTGACCAAGTCCTGGGAGGACAGCTACAGCTAGTGCCTTAATTTAATTCTATCTTTGGTTAAATAGTACGAAAAGCAATAACCGCCGTTGTCAATTTTTTTGAAATTATGCAAATTTTAAAATATATTACAAACCTATAAAAGTATAAATTGCGCAATATAAATTCGTACAGCATAAAAATCTTAGTATTGTAAATTAGAAACTTGTCTTTCTTTCCACTTCAGCATTATTTTCTTTGCTTATGTTTGTATTGTTGTGTATTGAGATGCGTTGTGTATGTTGTAGGATATCACGGATATTTGATTTGGTCATATTGACACATCGTAGATAAAAATAAAAACAATATGACGGATTTACCGTATAGCGTTGAATACGCTAAAACTTCGAGAGCATCATGCAAATTGTGCAAGCAAACAATTGATCAGGGAATATTACGAATTGCTTTGATGGTGCAGGTTGGTATACTATCAATACAATATTATTGATTATATTATGTATGTATAATTAATTTCCATACTTCAAGTCTTGCCTTACTCTAATTGTTTTTGTTAATATTTGTTGTTATGACAAACTATATAATTGGGACTTCGTACTTTAAATAAATAATGCAATTTTCATAATTTCCAGTCCCCATTTCATGATGGCAAACAACCTAATTGGCATCATTTGGACTGCATATTCTTAAAGAAACCCCCAACAGCAATAAGTGAGATTGCAAACTTTAACAAAATCAAACATCAAGATCAAGAGGCAATTAAGAAGAAAATTAGTGGTATATCTTTTGTTTAATTATTCATTTAAAACAAGTTGTCGTCCACAAACTTCTACTGTCTAATCAAATCTTGCAAGTTAAATTTGATTCATTTCCTGATTTCCGATTGAGCTGAAATTTTGTATGCATGTAAAATTGGATGACATTGCATTATTGTTATGACATAGAGCTGATGTGATAATGAAGCTAGAAGGTGGCCATAGGTACTCTGTAATTAAAGAATGCTACCTAGCTAGTACTGGCTTGTTTTATTCGTCTTGAAGAGTATCTTGATTGGTGTGTATATGCAACTACAATGAACTATGTCATAGTAAATCTTGATTGAAAAATACTAAAAAGTTAAAAATTTAACTAAAGAAAAAACCATTTTAAAAACAACCACTTTTAACTTAATAAATAAGATTAAAATCCATAAATGATGATCTTTGCTGTCTAGCAATGAAAATTCCCATTAAAGTATTTATATTGACTGAAATGAAGATTAACATTTGGAATATGTTTCATTGCTATCTTAAAATTGATTAGAAGAGTGATTTGTTAACTGCTTTGTATTCATCCTGGAATTGATACAAGGGTTTTAAAATTACATATTTTGATGAAAATATATGTGTTAGGTGAAGACAAGGGTACAAAAAGAGGTAAAACGAAAAAGAATGGAGCCATGCTATATACTGTGGAGTATTCCAAATCAAGTAGAGCTACTTGTAGACATTGTGAAATTAAAATATGTAAGGTGAGTTTTTTCAAATGTTTTTATTTATTGTAGATGTGAGAGATTCACATACTAAAAAGTTTTGGGACAAAATAAAACCATTTGTTTGTCAATGGAATTAAGAAAGAATGTGTGAGAAGAAAAAAATGTGACTTTCAGACAATTGTTTACTAAACATGATTATAATAATTTTTAGGATGAAATCAGAGTTGCCAAAATCGAAAATGATCCAAAGTACGGGGATCATCCTTTGTGGCACCATCTTAAATGTTTTGTTGAAAAAAAGATTGAATTAAATTTTCTCGGAAGTGCAGAAGACCTGCCCGGTTTTGAATCACTAAAAAAGGAGGATCAAGATATTCTTAAACAAGAAATCAAGTATGTAAATTTTATTATTTGACCGAGACAATTTATGATTATCTTACAGGCAAATACTATAACCACATTTAAATATGTAACATCTTACATAATAAGGCCACACTAAAAGTCCAATTTTCATACAAATTTTGATATCTGATAGATTGTTTAAGTATTAGGTCTATAATCTCCTAAAATGAGTAACCAGTGAAAACAATCAGAAATCAAGTGCCAACACCCAAGTGCAATGGTTTGGGATATGGACTAGCGATCTTTTTTTTTTTTTTATAACATAAGGTGGCAGACGAACGTGCGGCCACCTGAATCCGCCAAACTGGCGAAGCGACCGCTGCCCATAGACATTCGCAATAGCGAATGCGTTGCCTACC
>JAOCNA010000015.1:464750-479105 GCA_026546675.1 Papilio helenus | reverse complement strand
CACCAGTCTTTCCACAAATCCATGTTCAGAAAAACGGCGGGCAAATTGCCGGTCCAAGAGTTTCGAACTGAGCTGGACAAAGCCGTTGCATCGGGTAGAGATTGAATGATCGGCATCTGCAATATCTTCGAAAATACAATCAACCGCGCTTCGAAAGCGGGCATTATCACCCGCTTGTCTTAACTCATGGATACTCCGAACAGGCCCGGCACTATCGTTCATATCGTCATCGGGCATGTCAAAAACAGCTGTTGCTTTAGAAGCAATTTGGCGCTTTGAATGAGAATTTGTGTCTTGATCTTCAATTTTATTTGAGACAAAAGATTCACTCAAAAAAGACCGTTGGCGTGCATAGGTAATCCTAGACCCTCGGAAGTTAGATGATGATGCAGGAGCGTGATCTTCGGCAGCCATCGAGATCTGTTCAACCATTGAGCCAACAAAATTTTACAAACATCCATCAAAACTTTTGCATTTATAATATTAGTAAGGTACCAACATAGTACAATAAATTAAGACCCCTATATTAATTGCTTGCACTCAAACTAAATGGGCTTAAAACATTAAGAGCCCCCGCAGACTAGACTTAATTGTCTGAGTTTGATCGGTTCAGGTTGTCAAGCCAAAATCATATAAAAACAAAATCACTGTAATGCATACTCCATACATTTTATATAATTAACCCTTAATTCGACAGAGTTTTTTTGTAGCAAAAAAAAAAATATGTTACCAACACTTAAACAAAAATATCATGTATTTTTCTCTAAACTGGTTCAGTAGATTTTTTTATTTATTTGGACATTGGACACTATTGAATTAAGGGTTAGTTAATGGGCCGATAAAGTCTACTTTCGAGGGCGCTAAGGTTTACAATAAGCATGTTTTTTGCCTATTCTGACATAAAAGTTGTTTAATTCAAATATAAGACCTTGCAAACTTAATTGTGCTTATAATTACCACACACAAACTAAGATTTTTATTCAAGAATAATCGAATATCCAATTATAATATGTAAGGTTTACTCTTTGCCTAATGCAGTAATAATTAGCTTTTGCCTAAGTTTTCTCTATATTAATATTATGAAGAGGAAAGATTTATATTTTTGTATGTATTAAAATAACTCAAAAACCAATGGGCCGATTTCAAACATTCTTTCACCAATAAGCTACATTGTAAAGGTTAACAAGTTTGGAATGTTTCAGATTTACCTTTTCCTCAGACTTTGATTAAACTTCGAAGACCTTCAACCAGCCATGGCGACAGTATAAAACTTTATTCAATCCCAACTCTTACTATTTATTTGAGAAAATATCTCACTATTTTTTTCTCAACAAATTTACTATGTTTACTCTTAAAGTCATGTTTTGGTTACTTATACAGTCTTTTAGAGTATAGAAGGTCGAGAATATTACAGAAAGTATTCGTAACTTCGACTTTGTATGAGATTCGTTAGTGACCTTTAAAACTTATTACAAATTTATCGATGACATTCTGAAAACGTTCTCACGAATATTCGAGATATGCCCTTAGTTCTCATACGAAAACCACAACTAAAACTAATTTACTTTAGTGTTGACATTTTAATGAAATTTCGAGTTAAAGCGTGGCCATTTAAGACGTTGTTACATATTTAAATGTCGTTTCAATTATCGGCCGTTAGAAGCGCACACCTGAATCTAAACTACCGCACAACTGTTTAGTCTCGCTTTGATTCCTATGAGCTTATATAGAGGTGCGCATGACTCGATTTTTAGTTGTGTAACTAAACAGTTGAATTGGCTGCGAAACAATCGAAAATCGCACAACAGTTGTGCGATAGTGTCCTAAAACCATAATTGGTGTTATAAAAGCAGTTTAGATTTTTTTTTTCTTGAAAAATATAATAATTAATAGTCCTGCTTAAATTACGTAAGTATCAACCCTATTAGAATAATGAAGACGTAAACGGTTTTATTAGTATATAAATATGGCAACGGACATAGGCCAGTGGTTAGGGTCACCAATAAACTTTCAATACGAATAGTAACACTGAATAAACGTAAATTACATGAAAAACCCACAACAATACCATATATCGTCGAGTAGATTTTTTTTGTTACACAGTTCGAGTTATGTTAGTTATGGAGGCTTTTAGGTATAACACGGTTACTCTGTTATGTTCGTATGTCTGTGATCTCGCAAATATACTGATAGAATTCTGTGAATGAAATAGTTTTAACAGTATACGATAACTTGAAATTATCGGTTTTAGATTTTTTTTAATATTATTTAATTTGAGATTAAACATCGGTTGTCTAAGAAATACCTCACAAATACATCCCAATAACTAGAAAACAATATAATTTAACATACTATATTAGTTAAACTAAATACTTCCTTTACTTTATTTTTAGTAAACTAATTTCGAGCGATTACTCCGCACCCTAACTTCGCCATTTTTATCTTCAATGTTACTGTTCAACACATTCCAGAGACGAAAAATGCCGCGAAGGAAATGCCCGTAGTGAATTTGTTTAGACATGTCAGGAGATAGGAATGTTAGAATTTCGGAAGCAGTTAACTTTGATTTAGTACTTTACTTGTTTTGTTGCATGTAGAAGGAATTTACGTAGATTTACATTAGTAAAATAATGAAATATCTAAAAGTAGGATAGGATTTAACCAGCATACGAAACTTTAGGATAACTAGTATTATTGCGTATTAAATCTACACTAAGAATCTACCTTAGTTATCAATTAACAACTAAAGCTTGATGACAGTCAAGTAGATTGGTTGATCTGAAGTTTGGGCACTATTTGTCACTAAGGGAGATCATGCTAACTAGATATCGTATTTTTTATATAATACCTTGACTTAACTATTTGTTATACTAACTTAAGTGTATTTAGTTAAGTGACTAACTTAACCAAAGCGTGGGTGGCTGCCGATTTCAATCCGCAGTCGTAGCTTGCCAAAAACTTAACAAGATAATTGGTAACATGACTAACTTTCTTGGCGTCGTATTTTGTACCCATGTGCCAAGACCAAAACGAATGAACAGACTATATCAAACCTTTGTGATATGCACACAGCCTACTTAAGTATTACAGATATCAACTATTAAACGGGGCGCACACTTTTGACTAAACTATAACACAGCTGTTGTCCGATTGTCGATTTTTTCGTAGCCCATTCAACTGTTTAGTTGCACAACTAAAAATCGAGTAGTGTGCTCACCTCCATATAAGCTCATAGGAATCAAAACGGGAAGATACAGTTGTGTGATAGTTTAGTCAAAGGTCTCGCTCTTAGAATCAACAAACCTCCGTCGATTAAAGCCATCTGATTTTCCGGATGTCTATGGCAGGAGAATTCTACTGACCACTCGTTAACCACTTTATGTAAAAAAAAACTTGTCTATGTGATACTTTTGGACTTAGTAGGTAAACAGATATGTCTACCGAAATATTTCATCAGCTTTATTGGGTCTTTAATATGTTTAGTTTAATCTGAACAATTCCTGGTTATGTCTCAAAAATCTTACTAATACCATAAATGCGAAAGTTTGCATATTTGGATGGGTGTTTGCTCTAAACAGTTGAACAGGTCTCCATTAAATTTGGCTAACCATTTTTTGATTCTGAGCGGAAATCCGATGATGATCATACAGATGGTATAAAATATGTAGGTACAATACTTAATTTAAATATTCCAAGACCAAATGTTTGCGACCACTGTCCGCTGGTAAATGCATGTTTATGAATAAATTTCTCTCCTACAATCAGCCGTTCGATGTCATTGGTCGCAGACATGAAAACTAAATATACCTCACGTATTAAATGTTCCCGCGTGTCTAGACAGGGCTTTTTATCCTTGGCTATTTCCGCACGAACCGATTTGAACCGGTTAACCAGACAATTGATTTTTCAGCATTTGCTGTCTCAAGCCCTTTTTAGAGTCTTAAGATTTTTGTTTTAATAGGATATTCTTTATTTTATTGTAATAACAAGTTATAAATACTCTAATGGTTATAGTTTTAATTTAGGATATAATAATCCGTCCGGGTGGAAGGAGAAAAAAAACTAAGTAGCTTATGTGTTCTTCCAGACTTTCCTCTACATGTATGCCAAATTTCATCGAGATCCGTTAAGCCGTTTAGGCTACAAACTCTAACAAACATTCATACATCCTTCCGTCTATCTTAACTTTCGCATTTATAATGTTAGTAAGATTAAAACAAAGTTTATGAAAACCACTTAAAGCTACCGGCAACCACTCGTTTTAAAATGTTCGTTTTTATTAATTAACTTACTATATGCATTTTACTCAAGTTCATAAACCACTTTAACTTTGAAAGACATAACTCAAAGGATTACAAAACAACTCGGACGAGAAGTTAAATCTCAACTCGAAACCAAGCTCCTACGCTAGTTTCCGAGTGTATAATTTTTTTTTTGCCATTTGAGGCAACTGCTATACTCTGGCCAGACACCAGTCGCACCGGTTTTGAAGCTTCAGTACTTCAATGTTACAACACGCAAACCTTATAAGATAAAATCAACCATAACGTTAACACATAAAAGCTATTTTCATTTGAATGGTTTGGTTAAGGATATTCAGAGTATTCTGAGGTTTACTACCAAAGTAATAAGGTTCAATTTTAATTGTGTGATATGTACAGTCACGTAGAGCGCGTAGTCACTGGCCCTAGGCTATATCCACAGAACTCGTGTACACCTATTTCGAGCACGAACGTTATGCAGCCGCTCGCGATATGATACGGTTTATTGCTTGCGTTTTCGGAATTTAAATAGAATTTTAAATTTCGAACACGGCTGTCAACGGCTTTGTTTTTTTAACATATAGCTTCATTTAGATCTACCGATTGTAACTGGCCGGTTTTGCAATCATTGTACGCAGTCGTCGTGTTTGTAAAAAAAATCTAAACTTTTTTGTACGCGGTAAATTACCTAGTCACTCCTAACTTAGGGTAGACTCCGAGCCCCTCAGTGGGGACGTATTGTGAGTTGGTGATGATGGTAAATTTAATGAAATTAATATAGCTAGTTAAAATGCTAACTAGTTCATAAAATTAAGATTTAAAAACTATAGCAGGATTATAAAACAATGTCCAGCTTTCCGGTACAGATTATCTCGTAGTTTACAGTTAACATCGTAGTTAATTCCCAGTTAATTGTTAAATCCATTCTCTATGGCTCGGTTTTTATTATGGACCTTGCGTATTAAGGACTAGTAGAACGACCTAGTTTTGAAACACTGTTCATAACTAAAACTATTAAAAAGTTAAAAGGAGCATTTTGTTTATCATAAAGCCTTTACGAGTTTACAAATGTTTTAGTAAAATACAGTGTTAAGTATAATTAAAATCAGATGAATCGCTTGCTCGTATCGTATATCTTATAAAAATTAACAATTGACATATGTGCCTACCCCTATAAGGTTAAAATATATAAATACAAGTATGTTCTTCGTCCTCGTTCGACCTAATCATTCGTCACAATAAATTTTTCTCGACCACTCGACCTAATAAAATATATCGATGTCAAACAACTCATATATCATTGGTAATATCATCTTGCGGAACATCTAGCATGCTATATACATATATACTGACAGTACCAGCTACAGGATGTTATCAAATGCGAAAAGATACGGGATGTTACGCCACTACTGTATTTGATTTGTGAATAGCGTAGCGAAAATGACTTGACCAATTGTCAAGAAAAATGTGTCATTCTAATCAGGGATTGCATTATGGTTGAGCGCGATTAGGCAATCGCCCAGGGCTAGACAAAAAAGGGGCGCCACAGGTCTGCGAAATACAGTCTCATAAGCATATTTACACCTCCTTAATGCTAGTAACGCTAAAACTTAAATCATATTCTTCACCGAAAATAGTCAATCTAGTTCATTAGCACTTACTAGTGATGCAATGTAAAGGTGATTACTTGAAAATGACCTTTTTGAATATGTTAATAAGTTCCAATCTTAAATGCAAACGCGAAAGATTATAAATTAAGCATATAAATGTTCTTTAACCCTTGATCTAGTACGAAGGCTCAAGGATTAAGCCTGAATTATTAACAAGGATTGAACCTTTAGTAAAATTAGTTCATTTCGATACTATAAGACTGTTATCACTTATTCCACACTCTTGGAAAAATAGATTGGTCTTTTTTTTCTTTAAAGTATGTGCATGGATGAACAGATGTTAGAGTTTTTCTTAATTCCACGCAGACGGAGTCGCGGGAAAAAGCTAGTCGTAAATATATCTAAAATACAAATACAAAAATCTTCATTATTTAAAACGTTTTCAAGTAAATCTTAACCGAAAAAGCAGATTTAAAGAAACATAAAAATTTAATAAAAACCTTCTCTTTTAAGATTTATTGATCTATTAAATCTAAGTGAAACGCTTTTAGAATGACTTCTGTCCAAGATAAATTGACCTCTGTGTGTAATCTCACAATTTATTGGGTATTTAAGAGTACTTACACGAATGTAAAGTGTGATAATACGTTGATATGGCGATTAATTTTTCATTGAAATCCACGCCCCTTCTTATTTATTGCCGCTAGCGTCTGGAAAAAATAATTACTCATTTGTAAGAGCATCTATACATATAATAAAATTGGAGTATCTGTTTGTAATATTAAAAGAAAATCTCCAGATATCGGCAAGATGATGTATTTGCGTTGCTGATAACGGAAATCACATTTAAACATTTTTTGTCTGTATGTCTGTCCGCAAGCCGCGTTTGTTCCGGGTAAACTCCGAAAGGTCTGGGTCGATTTCGAGCGGATTTTCACTGAAGGATAGCTGACATAGACGGGCATATTATAGGCTACTTTTTTATCTTAATATTGAGTGGACGAAGTCGCGGGCAACAGCTAGTAGCATATTAAAGTTCATTTTGCGTAAAATTTAATTCATCCTGCCAGTGCTTGGTCTATTGAAACAATGCCAGTTACAAAACTATCGTTCGTTCTTTTGTTTTCGCCGGATTTAAAAATTAATTCCTAATTTCTTTCTTCAAAATATATCACACTAGCTGTTGCTCACGACTTCGCCCGCGTGATATTAAAAAATATAGCCTATGTTACTCACAGATAAATTACCTTCCTAACGGTGAAAGAATTTTTAAAATCGGCCCAGTAGTTTTTGTGTTATTTCAATATACAAATCATACACATACAAAAATACAAATCTTTCCTCTTTATGATATTAGTATAGATATAGTAATGTGTGCTATTGGTGTAATTAATTAAATAATTAACTAAAATATTTGTTAACTATGAAATTATTCAATGAGTATTTAAAATCATAAATTAACATACAATATGAAATCTTGTCTCATGTTGTAAACATGATCTTTGTAACAAAAAAATCATGAATACATTTTTAACAACTTACCTGTAATTTTTGCACTGTGAGTGATTTTTTACTGAAATTGCGTCATACACGAACTGTCAAACATTATGACGTAATCCGTCTTACGCAATCACGTTTTAATATTTCAGCCCTATTCTTTTCAGATATAGTGTTAGTTTATTATTTAAATTATAAAGTGTACAAATTACATATAAAATATTCAATTGAACGTTTTATACATTTTTAGTTTTATGACTACCGTCAGAAACGGATTTAACACAAACAAAATTCGTAAAAAAAATACTTAAGCAAAAAAGGCTCATCAGATAAGATTTCCTGATTTAAAAAAAAATCAAGTAAAACATCATGTTACGCAATCGATGTTTTAAATATTAAACTAGCTGTTACCCGCGACTCCTTAAGCAACATTTAAAACAAACTAAGTAATATGTTCTTCCAGACTATTTTTTACATCAATGTCTTTCGAGCAACTGCTATAATATTAATGTAGATATAAACCTTTGTCTTGAATCAATTTAAATATTAAAACTGCATCAAATTCCGTTTTGTTATTTTAAGGTTAGGGTAACGTTTTAATGACTTTACTCTGAAAGAAGATTTTATTGTCACTTACCTGATAATTTAAAGATCTAAGCGTACAGGGACAGACAACAGGAAGCGACATTTTTTACTATTTAGTGATTTAAATTGTGTTTAAAATGTTTTGTCGTTTAATTTCAGGTAATAACAGCTAAATAACACCAATTAACATTGTAACAAATGTTTCAGTATATTTCAATATTACAAATTATTGAATCGTAACTCGTATAATTAATATCAGCCTATCAAATAAACGCGGTATAAAGTTAAACCTAGGAATAACTTGATTAAAAGCAAAATTTGTACTAATATTTTGCTTATACTCAGGCTATTCCTAGGTTTAAATTTATACTGCGTTTATTTGTTAGGCTGTAAATGTTTAAAATTATTTATATTACCTTTAATTAAATACTAGCGTAATCCATATGTCATTAGTTTTTTCATTTAATAATCAATTTATTTTATTTGATAAAAAACTGACTCCCGTCAGCAAAGGTCTTGGTTTATAATCATTGGTTTGAACTCCACTATAAATCTTTTGTAATAAAACACATCTTAGATACTGTATTTTTCCATTACCCGCGTACTTTGACCCGTTTCAATGCGATCCGCGAGATACAAAATGGTTTTTTTTTCCGTAATGGCAACGACGTTAAAAGTTTTTTTAGTCTGTTGCACGTAGTGATGATTACAAGTTGTTTTTAGGTTAGTTTTTTAAAGTATGAACCGATTAGTCATGTGGTAGATTGGTAACATAAAGTCTTTTAAAAGAAAATGACAAGTTAACCTCAAAAAACTAGTCAATCGATCTAATTTTAGACATATATTTATAAGTCCTATAAATTTACAATAGATGGCGTTGTCTTTCGTGTGCAATATATCATCACAATATTGTTTGACATATTTTTCTTGTTGCAGAAACAATGCCAGCGTACGATAATGAGGGCGCCACCATATCTATGGAGGATGTAAGGAATACAGATGAACCGATCACTATTAGTACGATAGAAGAACAGTTAAACGCTAGAAGGGTACGACAGTTGAAGCCTCAGAAGTCGACAATAGCTTCGAGGAAACAGCAAGCGGTGTGCGTAAGACGAGCTCATAAGAAATATGGACCAACGAAGAATCCTAATGTTATTCTTGACGGATTGAATATGACAGTACCAAAGGGAGCTATGTAAGTTTATTTAACTCATGTAGAATACTATATTCTAGCTAATTTTACCGACGTTAGGGTAGAGCATGCAGGGGCGACTGGGCGCCGGACATAAAACAAATGGCGTCACTTATTCCTTTTTTGAATGAATTGGTATTGCAGTTAAGCGACGCCGGTAAAGTTAGAACCGGCCATGTAGACTGTAGATTCAAGCGACAATATTTTAAATAGGCATTTGTTTACTCGTTTTATAAGTAATTTTTCATTAGGCAAGAATAAAATGCAAGCTACATTATAAACACATTTAGTTTTTAAGGTCGCACTCTGGTTTAACTTAATTGCTCATTAGGGGAAATTTATACTTTATTTCTCAGAACATTCATTAAAATACTTAATATAAATTTTCATTGCCGAAACATGTACAACAATCTCAGAGGGAACAGATACAATAAAAACTGGCGCACATCTTTGACTAAACTATTGCACAACTGTTATGCGGTTGTCGATTGTCGATTGTTTCGCAGCCAATTCAACTGTTTAGTTGCACAACTAAAAATCGAGTAGTGCACCTCCATATAAGCTCATAGGAATCGAACTCGAGTATACAGTTGTGCGATAGTTTAGTCAAAGATGGACGGTAAAAGGTAAGCATGTTATGACGGAAGAATCACATGTAACAAGAACTTTATGAGTGTGGAGGTACACTGGTAAAGGTAGGTCTAGAAAGAGATGGATTGTGAGAAAGGTGACATGATGAAGGGACGATTGAGATGATGGAAGATAAATTAACCTGGAGAACGAAAATCTGTGGTCCTTAGAGTAGGATAATAACGGGGAGATGATGTTTTTAAAGATTCGGTAGTGGAAAGGCACATTTGATATTTTTTACCGTATGGATTTCAATTCTTGCCCTAAAACCATAAGGTAATCGATTTTTTGTACATCAGGGGTGAATATAAATTGTTGTAGGGAAACGGTAGCCAAAGTTGTTCTGTATGGAAATGTAAACTAGTATATAAAAAACTAGCTTTTGCCAGCAAATTCGTTCGCGCATAGAAAAATCTAGAAATTAATATAGCATATGTTATTAAATAATATTGCTTTCTAATAGTGAAAGATTCTTTGAAATCGGTTACGAAGTTTTTGACTTTATTCGTTACAGACAAAAATAAAAACATTTTCCCTTCGCAATATTAGGATAAATGTATTCCTTATGTACATATATATACACTTACCTACAAAAACAAAACCATAAATAACAAACTTATATTTTCCTTGTAAAAGTACCGATTCGTTTATTTACGTAATCTGGCTACAAAGCAAGTACAGTTAGAGAATTAAATTCGCTTCCCACTAATCAAACAAGGATAGCAAGCTAAGAGGTGATACTCGGATTCTGTCAGGAAATATGTAAAATGTATTTTACCCGCGAATCCGTCCGCTTGGAATTAAAAAAACGAAAGTGAGCAGCCTATATGTTCTTCCGCTATCTACGTCTATGCCAAATTTCATCGAGATCCGTTCAGCCGTTTAGGCTACAAACTCTAACAAACATCTATCTAAACTTTCGTATTTATAATATTAGTAGGTTGTACATAGAAAATAACATAAAGGAAAAATATGACAACATGTTTGTATTTCTCACACTTTTATATATTTACAGGAGGGCGCTAGTGAACTATCATAATTTAGTTTGACTTGAGGACACCGAGTCAAATTATTGGTCTATAATTACATAAAAGCATCACATTACAGTATTGTAACTGAATGTCGATGGCTAAATAAAAACCTAAGTATGTATGGATTGTATGAAAGAGGTAATGCGTAAGGTAGTTCATATGGCTGATAGAGATATATGGAAGAGTAGAAGATGATATATACATATATGTATGATGGGTAGGAAATAAAAGTCTTTAACTGTACAGACAGGCGACAGACTGGCTGCCGCCATTTCCCCGACCCGTTCAATGCCTGAATTAGGTCATCTCTTTCGCACTTATGGTATGTAATCATGTTGTCCCTTTCTTAATAGCTTAGTCTAGGTTTGTAGGGTTTTCACAAATGATATACGGTGTTAACTTTTGTAGGACAACGACGTTGTTTTGAAAAATCCATTTCAAATTGATACATGAATATAGAAGTGCTAGTTACTTATAATAAGATGCTTAAAATGAGCTTTACCAAAGAATTTGTTTGTGCAATCGAGCTCAGTCTTTTATTTAAAAGTTTTTTGAAAATCGAATTCAGACTTCAGATTTTATCTAAAAATAAGGCAAAGGCATAATCCAAAGGCTTTGGAAAAGTCATATTTTTTATGTTTGTAATATAGATGGCGTAATAGGGGAAATTCATAGTAGATTTTAAAAAAGAATATTGCAACATTCCGATTAAATTTTCATTCATGAAATGAATAAATTTAAAAAAAATAAAAATAATCATACTAATATTACAAAGACGAAAGTTTAGATGGATAGATGTTAGAGTTTGTAGCCTAAACGGCTGACCGGATTTCGATTTAATTTGGTATACTCGTAGATGTGGAGGATTGTCTGAAAGAACACATAGGCTACTTGCTTTTGTTTTTACTGTAGTCCACGCGGACGGAGTCGCGGACGAAAGCCGTTTTTACTATTAGAAGAAAATCAATACTAATGTAAACAATTTACACCACGTTCAATATCCAGGTTGTGAACAGACGGACAGTTGATATATATAGAATTAATAGTTCGATTATTTCGTCTGCCAATAACCTCTGAATGCCAGGGGATCGCAAACTGGCAACCAACTGGCAACTTGCCATTTATTTTGTCTCCCCCAGCAGTAAACTTTAGTATTCCGTATTCCGTTAGGGGGCTGCTATGAAATAACATAGAATAAAGGGCGAATAGAGGACAATTTTCAAATTATTGTTCCTTACTATGTAACAATAAGTTTTCTTTTTTTGTAAATCCATTTAAAAGTTTTAATGTATAGATTACTCGGTATCGTTTATGTCCGATGGATTCCTCCGTGGATCCCAGACATTTAAGAAATATGTAGGCATAGTGAACATGTTTTCACCGGTACTTTCTTTGAAGGGTACTATATCAGTTGTCAAGTTTAGTACGGCAATTAATTTAAATACAATTATATAGTCATGTGGTCTTAATGATCTATCAATAGATAGCGTTAGTGAGATTATGTGAAAAATGTTTCAAGTGAAGTGACAACTATGCCTACTCTACTTATTTTAATATCTTTGATCGCAGGTTGTTTAAATAGAGTCCATTGACGTCACCGGGGATGGGAGGAGTTTGCTCCCCTCCCCCCTAGTGATTCAAAAATATAAAACTACATATAAAAACCAATTCAAATCTTACTAATATTATAAATGCGAAAGTTTAGATGGATGTTTGTAGACTAAACTGATGAACGGATCTCGATGATTGTCATAGATGTAGATGATAGTCTGGAAGAGTAGATAGGCTTACTTTGTTTTTTTAATTCTACGGAGGGTGTCGCAGACGAAAGCTAATAAAATATTTTTTTTGTTATTAATACGGATGGCGATGTCTATGATAGAGACCTACATCTGTTGTCGATAGTATTAACTCGACTGGTCAAATATCACCTCACAGAGATAGTAAGCATCAAGTTACTGTTTTCTACTTTTAGACTAAACTGCTGGAGACAAAAGAAGGAAGAATAAAAGATAGGGTAAAAAAAGCTATCCTTTTTTCCTTGCTTCCTTTTCTATACTAATATTATAAAGAGGAAAGATTTGTATTTTTATATGTATTTGAAATAACTCAAAAACTACTGGGCCGATTTTAAAAAATCTTTCACCGTTACAAAGGTAATTTATCTGTGAGTAGCATAGGCTATATTTTTTGATACCAGACGGGAGAAGTCGCGAGTAACAGCTAGTTTTAAATAAAGAAGACAACGGACATGTTAACTTAAGTATAGTATAGTAGGTTCTCACAATTTACAAGTCTCGTTGTCATTTAATTGGTTAATTATCTTCAAATAAAATGCATGGACATTGTCAGTTTGTGTATTGTGTAGGAACAATGCTGAGACCGGAGTTTAAACAAACATATAATGCATTTACATAGTAATGATAAAACATTTTGTTTGTTATTACTGGACTTGGTTAAACAATTTAATATTAAACAAATAACACACATTAAAACATACGATTTGATAACCTTCTTTTGGAGTTAGTTAATCTTACTAATATTGTAAATGTAAAAGTTTGGATGGATTGATTTTGTAGCCTGAACGGCTGAACGGCTCTCGATGAAAGGCATATGAAGAGCATAGTCTGGAAGAACACATAGACTTTACTTTAGTTATTTTTAAAGCTAGAATAAAAATTAAATTAAAACTACGGCTAACAATATTATGTTTTTACGTATTGCAATGGAAGCCGACTGTTACATTTAAAACCGCACCTATAACAACGAATAACTAACAAAATTATATCCTCACTTACGATTTGAACTTGCAAATTAAACTCGACCTTAGCTCTGACATCATCAATTATAATTGAATTCACGATGACGTCACCAATTTGTTCGCCTCAGTGCGAATCATGCCAATATAATCTTTGGATGTATAGATGTTTTTACTAAACGGCTTAACAAATATCGGTGAACTTACAGTTGTAGAACATAATCTGGAAGAACACATAGGCTAATTACTAAGGTTTTTTTAATAACGCGTGGACGAAGTCACGGGCAAAAACTAATCTACACTAATATTAAGAGGAAAGATTTGTATTTTTGTATAATAACTCAAAAACTACTGGGCCGATTTTAAAAAATCTTTCACCAATAAATAGCTACGTTATCACTTACATAGGCTATATTTATTAAAAATGAAAAACAAAATTAATAAATCCCACGGGAACCGTAACTATTTCCGGGATAAAAAGTAGCCTATGTGTTCTTTCAGACTATGCTCTACTCGTATATCTATGCCGAATTTCATTCCGATCCGTTCAGCCGTTTAGGCTACAAACATCCATCCAACCATCTAAACTTTCGCATTTATAGTCTTAGTATAAAAGTATGATTTTATTTCCGTGCGGAAGACGCGAGTAACAGCTAGTATGTTAATAAACAATTCACATTACAAAGTAACGCTTTCCGGATCTATTTCTGTAAGACGGCATTCGACCTAGTTTCTCTCTCTAAGGGTCGGGGCTTACGGAATTTTTGATGCCACCGTTACTTCCGAA
>JAOCNA010000015.1:402087-415577 GCA_026546675.1 Papilio helenus | reverse complement strand
TGACATCTCTCGGCAAAGTTAAAAAACTAATGTTTATAGTGAGGATTAGCCGCAGATTGAGCCAAGTTTAGGAAATAAACTTGATAAGCCACGTTAAGTTGGCGCGCGTTATGTTGATGGCGCTGTAGTCAACTATTTAAGTGAACTTTGTATGAAAATAAAAAAAAATTAAAGAAATGTTAGATCTTCTGAATAAATTTTGCAACTTTAAAGGCGTGTAACTTGTACGATCAAGGTATAATTAATTGTAGAACGAGCGAGCATAAACAAACAACAAAGAGAAAGTCGAAAAACATTTTCAATCATATTAAATTATCAATACTGGACCTAATATCGAACCCTGAGGCATTCCTCATTAGAATTCAGTCGACACCCTCAGGATGCAGTCTATGGCCATCGAGTATCCTTCCTTACCCTCCTGACCTACTAGAAGGTACGTTAGCACGAAACATTTGCCCTACTGCGGATTACTACGGCGCTATATCATGCAAACTGTATCGAAAGCCTTTGATAAAACTATTATATCTTATACCAACGATTTAAAGTTTAATTTCGAATGAACTTGGATTTTTTAACTGCATATGTTGTTTATTTCATCGGATGTGTTCGGATGTATCGTGAATTCGACTGAATGTGTTTTGTTATTTGAATCACGTGTGCAAATGTAAACGGACGGACTGTTATGCGCCAGTTGTTACCTAATATGGCCGGTGATATGTTATGGAATAGAAAATTGTCGTGTTTTACTTTGATTTCAATACATTGTAGACTTTTCGTATATTTCTTCACACAAACAAGAACTGGTAGACAATTTTAACATGATAACAAAACCCAATGGTCTCTCGTATAATGTAGGTCTACATATCAAATTAGGAGGCGACATTCGTATTTTAAGTATCCTCCCAGAAAATTGCATTTACAAGATTGTTCTGTACCACAACCACTAAAATTCTATACAATTCGCACATAAATATGGAAGATTTAACGAAGAATAATTAAAAATGTTGTTTAGAGCGTCATGATCTTTTTCTATTCCTGTCTATTAATATCGCAACCGTTTGTATATATTTAAAAAGCTATGATTACTTTTCATAGACAATGTCGAAGCCAAACGGAAGTGAAATAGTAATTTCACAATCCGGACATGACAGTTAATGCAAATGGCGGCTGAACGCGCGTCGCATTCAACATGGCGGACAACCCTTATTGCATAATGTAGCGGAGAGACACGACAGCTTTTTGCAAAACGTCGTTTTCACTTTCCGAGAACAGTTGACATGTTCATTTAATTGTTATAAAATTAAATACTTTGATTCTACCCAGAATAAAGCGTGGATTTACATTTATACAAACATCACCGGCAAATATTAATCTACCTTTTTAAAGTTTCCCACTGTAGTCTTCTCAGATTTCCGTAATACGTGTTTGATAAATTCCATCGAGTTTTTTAAGGATTAAACAAAATAGTCTCATATTCAATGCATCTGTTTCTTATAACATCTTCATTTGTTTAATTATTCCATCTTTTGCAATAGTATCTTCAACACATTTTATTCCTAATGCTGTCTGCTCAACTGACGTCTATGTTTACTGACCCCACTGCTAGTTTGCCTTATCTATCTATACTTTTATACTAATGGAGAGGAAATATTTGTATTTTTGTATGTATTGATATAACTCAAAAACTTCTGGGCCGATTTTAAAAATTCTTTCACCGTTAGAAAGGTAATTTATCTGTGAGTAACAAAGTTTTTAATATCACGCCTACGAAGTCGCGTGTACAGCTAGTACTCTAATAAAAAACATACAATTCCAATAAATCGAACCCTTACTCCTATTTAAACTATTTAAAAAAGACGTGAATAACATTAGATTTTGTTTATTTTACTTAAAACCTGTATCATTTTAAAACAGTTGAATTCTACTAGTTGAATATCAAAGAAGCCGCCAGTCAGCACTTGTTTAGGGTCTTAATTCCCTGTCCATTTGTTATATAAAATTATTGCGGAACGTGTAAGTTAATGTTACAAAAGCAATGACGTGTGATTGATATGTACAAGGTGACAGTGAGAGCTTGTCTGGAGCGCATGCTTAATGAACCAGCCTACTGATTTATTACTTTTAAATTTATTGACTAAAGGTTCCTTACAAAATAATATGATGCGTAACTCAAACGGAAACCCATCAAAGAATTTCAATCATTCTCATAAGCTCACTATATAGAGACACACACTATTGAGGGGCGCGGAGCCTACCCTAAGTTAGAGTATGACTAGGCCTTAGTCAACTACGCTGGCCTGCGGGTTGGATGACTTCACATATATCTTTGAATTTCTTCGCTGATATGTGCAGGCATAATGATTTCCTTCACCGTAAGAACGTCGGGTAAATTATTTACATATGAAATCCGAAAAATCAAACATGCTATTGGTACATGGGATTCGATCTCAGGACCTATGGATTACAATTCAAGTGCACAAACCCCTGAACCACCGATGCTCTTTCAATCATATCATTATATTTAAAAGTTAACCACACAGAAGCCAGACGTGAATTGGAAGCTATTCCGCGTACAGTCTGGTGACTGCCTGCTAGAGACCTAAATTTAGTCACCCCTTTCACCCATTACGTACAAAGAAAGGATGGGAAAAACAAATGAATTTGGTAAAGGGATGACACACCTAGGTAGGGGAAGCATCCTCTTTACGTCTTCTCTTCTAGTAATTGAATATAGGCAACACATCTGTAAATGCAGATATCTATAGACAGAATGCTTCGTTATTTTTGTGAATTCCGTTGACCGCTTGTTTCTAATATATGCTCTAACACAATAGTTTAAAAAATCAATGTCTCTAGGAAAAAGTTATAACATAAACAAAAGAAAGAACACAAACAAACGTTTACGTAAGTAATGTTGAGTGTGAGTTTACGTATTTCCTTGTAACTTACAAATGTGATTAGAATTTATAACAAAAGATGTCTATTTTAAGCATATTTTTGTTCAACATTGAGAATATCAACTTCAGGTTTTAGTGACATTATCAAATAACTGCAAAATATTAGTCTATTTTTAGGATGTATTTTGATCAATTTTTAACGAATCTCACTTGAAACTTTTGTTGAGTTAAAGGTTTTTTATTGTCGTAATATATTAGTATTTACGATATTATTGATTCATATTAATATAGCTCAGTCACTCTCACCTCCAGGACTTTCTTAAACGAAATTAAATACTTTGCCAAGTATGAATGCGTTTGTATTCGTCGCATGCGCGGCGGCCGCGTGCCTCGACGCCCAAAGGATCAACTATAAATACCAAGCCCATTCAAAAATTAAATCATTGTTGTTCCATTACCCGCGTACGACGCACAATTAAAAACTAATGATACAGTGATAATCGTAAAAATGAAGTGTCTTTACATACTCGTGGCTTCTGTAGCCCTGGTGCATGGTTACGCCATCAAGGACAATGAAATCGAAACGACCCGTTTGAAAACAAGTGACGATCTTCTGGATAGTGTAATAAGTGATTGTTTCGAAGCTGAATCCCCGATGTCCTGTCTTAAAGTGAAAGTTCTCTCCTTCCTAGACACAAAACTGGGATTCTCCAGCGAGTCGGCGCGGGCTCTGGATGATGACAACATCGATAAAGTCATCTTCGACAGGGTAGGGAGGGTTTTAAACAGCAATGAGTTCAAATTCCAGTTGCCGGAGTTTCTTTTCCAGAGCGCGGAAGTTACTTATCGCGCTGACAGAGGATTGGACGTTGAATTTCCCGATGAGAAAACAGGAAACGGCGAAGGTATTTTTACCCAACTGCTGTTCTTTTAAGAGATGTTAATAGTTACTTATTAGATTCTTCTTTCAGCTCGAGGCCTCTTGAAGAAGAAGCTCCTTCTGCCCGTGCTGCTCCTCTTGAAGCTGAAGCTGAAGGCTTTGATGCCGATCCTGGTAACCATCGTCGGTATCAAGGCGGTTAAAGCACTCATTCTTAGCAAACTGGCCATCACTCTAGTCCTCGGCTTCCTCATCTATAATCTGCTGATGAAGAAAGGAGGTAAATAATAACAATTTTACTTAAAACATTTTCATTTAGAACTTTGATCAGCATTCGTTCGTATTTATATTTGACAGGTATGCCAATGATGATGATGACGCCAACAGAAGCACCCCCTGCACCTCAATACGGACCCCCAGCTGCTCAATACGGACCCCCTTCCACACCCGCTGCCCCTCAGGACTCTTACAACCCGCAATGGGAGCCATCCAGCTCTGGGCCTTACTCCAGAGTGTGGGACCCATCTCAACTCGCCTACAGCTCCTACTATCCTGGTGATTCAAACGCCTCAGCCTCATCAAACCAATCACCGAGTTACTCCAGCGTAGCGTCCATTTCATCATCATCATCTTCATCTTCATCACCCACCTACTGAATTGAATCTACCTCTATGTCGGAATGTAAATAGTGATCGCACCCTATCGGTCTAGTGCTTAGAAACTAGTTATTTATTGTCAGTATTTATTGATTTATTATTTATTGTACACAATAAAATGGACTGTTGTTGAAGCTGAAGATTTATTTACGATAAATAGAAATTAATAAATTTATTAGTTAAAAATCCTAACCTAAAAACAAATGTCAACTTACCAAGGTCGTAAAAAAATTCTCGGAATCGATTAAGCCATATAAAGTTCATATTCCTTTAATAATAAAAACCCAATAAAATCCACTATCTTACCAATATTATAAATGCGAAAATTTAGATGAATGGAAGTTTATTAGAGGCTGTAACCTAAACGGCTAAACGGATCTCCATGAAATTCGGCACAGATGTAGAGCATAGTCTGGAAGAACACATAGGCTACTTTTTATCCCGGAAATAGTCACGGGTCCCGTGGGATGCACTAATTTTGTTTTGCATGTTTACTCGTTAATTCTGCAACGGTTCAACAAATCTTATTAAAAAATTTGGCACAGATATAAAACAAAGTCTGGAGTACACATAGGAAAAAGTTCATCCCACAAAAATGTCTGGTTCCCGAGGGATACGTAGTTATTTGTTATTTACATTATTCGTATGTTTTCTAATACCACGCGGACGAAGTCTCGGGCAACAACTAGTATAGTATAAAATAAAACGAAAATTGATTAGTTCACATATTCTTTTATTTTTAGAATTGAATACAATTTTACCAGAAGGATAGAGAAAGATACGTCGAAAGTGTTCAGTTATACAAGTGTGAAAAAGTGGAAAAATATTAAAACTACAAATATTAATTATTATTGTCGCCTGTATGGTTTCTGTTATAATTCAAACGTTTTAAAATGTTAGAGAAACGCTAATCTATTTTTGAAAAGATATTAAACAAGATAATAAACTTACGGATAAATATTCAATAAATCATAGTCATATAGAGAAGGTTACCTGACCCGATGAGAGGATACCAACCTAACAATATCAAAAAAGTGTAACAAAATCCTTGTCGTACTGGCATGTTTATTCTGTACCAATTCAAATACATTTTACATATATTCTCACAAAACAAACCGCGTTAGCAGCGTCTTTCTTACCGGCCCAGATAAGCTTGTCGCATAATTACGTAGTCATGGGTAACAAATTGATGATCTGCAGATCACGGTTCACATGTGTGTAGATCAGTAAACCGGCTCACAGTTCAGCTCTATTTGTACCTCAGCTCATCCACTCACATGGTTTAAAAGTTGTGAACTGCATAGTTCTTGAGTCGTTACTCAAAGGGCCTATATGACCTGTACTTTGAACCGGTTCAAAGCTGATTTACATACGTAAAAATGATTTTATTTGTCGGTTATTCATAGTTAGAATATAGCGAGAAGATATAGTTTTAAAAGTGCAACAATTATTGATATATAATATACTTGTTATTTCTAAATACAGTATAAATAACACTATATACATAGGAGGCTAGGGTCAACTCTCACTAAACAGGTACTATGTCAGGAATTACTAATAGCTGTTTTAAAATGTACTGAAAACAATTGACTACATTAAAAAAAGGTAATACTAACCTTTTTTTAATGTAATTTAATTTTTTTTTTCATTAAAAATGTTATTAGACAAAAAAATATTTTTAGTACATTTTATAACGGCGTAAATTCGAATCATTATAAAAACTTTTAATCTAGAATAGTCGATACGCACCCTTATCTATACATATAATAAAATTGGAGCGTCTATTTGTAATATCAAAAGAAAAAATCCAGATTTCAGGAAGATGTATTTGCGTTACTGATAACGAAAATCGCATTTAAAAAATTTTTTGTCTGTCTGTCTGTCCTCAAGCCGCGTTTGTTCCGGGTAATCTCCAAAACGGCTGGGCCGATTTCGACCGGACTTTCACTGAAGGGTGTGACATAGACAGGCATATTATAGGCTACTTTTTTATCTTTATATTGCGTGGACGAAGTCGCGGGCAACACCTAGTTTAAAATGAATAAGAAATTGGCGTTGATGTCTCTTATCCTGAGTTCGTTTAATTGCCCGTACCTTTGACTTTTAAAAGACAGGACATGGCAAGTGCCCATTCACTCTGCCGAATAAACACAATAAGTTCTGCATTTGGTCGCTTGTGTGCTTGTTTCATGAGTATATTTTTAGGTGTGTATGTGTGTTTAAAAAGCCATTTCAATTTAACATTACACGATGAGCCTGTGTTTGAATATCATCTTGACGAAAAATATGAACCTCGTTTAAAGTAGCAAAATTTGATTGGTTCAACGTCAGCTTGTCCAGTCCGATTCTCTATAGTCAAAGATTATGTACATGCATTGGGTTAAATACATTTCAGTCGCTTTTACAGTCTTATTTAAGGCTAGTTTAAAATAAAAATTTTGTTTTGTACTAAAGGTGAGATGTGGTTTTGGTCTATATACCTCGCCCTTCAACTATTAAAGCACACGTAAGAATACATTCATCTCTATTTTTTTAAACAGAATAACAGAGATGGCACTATTTCTATACAGGTGCTAAGACAGTGTAGAGGGGATCATAAACAAAAATGTAAAGATTTACTAGACTTTTAACTTTGAACTTTAGTGCGTGAGTGTTAAGATGCTTTTTCGTGTACATTGTACGTTGACGAGTAATATATTGTCGTCTTTGTTTTGTAAAACGATCGCTAGATTTCGAACAACAAACAAAGCGATCTCGAGACGCACTCAACGTGGAATACGGTCGCACTGATGGGCGAGCCTATCCACCAGATCTGCTCTCCTTCCCAGCAAGAGCAGCGCAGATATCCCCTGCAGCTAGCAACGCTTCCACTGTGCCTGACACAAGCAGGTTGCAAATCAATCCCGTTAGTCCCATACATTCGCCAATATACGGCGTGGCAACTAATCAAAACCTCTTTAGGACACTACCTTACTCTCGTTCTCAGTCGCCATTTACGGCTCCTATAACGCCTCCTAATATACCACCCCGCCAGGGATACGTCACTATTCCTAGAAGACCAAGAGTACCTAGCTGGTCGAGCACAGCCAGCACACAAATTCTTCCGAGCACTGAAGCCCAAGAACCTTTATACGACAATCTAGGATTAAGGACAACAGCGGACGGAAGTTCAGTGCTCTCTTTAAACAAGGCCGGTTTAGAACAACAGTTCTCTCCTATGAGAAATAGACCGCTGCCAGCAACACCCACGGCGTTCCCGAGCCCACATCAACTGTATTATGCACCTATCGAAGAACAGGAGCCTGCTCCTTCGCCCGTACCACCTGCGTTCATTCCTAACAGAAATAGCATCAGCTCGCAATTGTCTACACAGTTGTCCACGCCCGGGCCTCAGGAGCCTGTCAATCAAAGGATGAGTTGGACCGCAAAGAGTACTTCTACCCCACAACCTGAACCGAGAAAGGCCTTGTTTTCTAATCCAGATAATAGAAACTTTGACAGCCCATCGCATAATCCAGAAAGCAACACATTAAGCCGTAAGGGTAAACCTGAGACTGGGTCATTGCGGAAGAACATTCGAATGGATAGCAAAGAAGATCCGAGCTCGCCGTCTAAAGACGACACGAGGAAGAATGAAAGTAACGTATCATTAAATCAATCAGGGACTTTGGGCAGAAGCGGTAAAATTCCACCGAGACCACCGCCTAAACCTAAGAAAAAACCGACAACAGAAGTTAATTCCAACGAGCCTTTGTTCGAGGACGAAGGGGAGGACGGCACGGAGGTGTAGTGAGGTGCCGACTATGAATACGAACTACCAAGTGCCAATGAGCTTTTAGTGATTACGTCAGTGCAGTGATATCAATGACCTGAGAAAAGTGCAATCGGATAATTTGTTTTGCGGTGCTCGTGTACATAAATCTCGTGCTAGATTTTTTACTATTGCGTAACAATATTACGGACCATTCGGAAGTTTTAACGTAAGTTAATATAGTTAGTGTAACATGCCAGGACAGTTTGACCTTGTACATCTTATGTTACATTTAAGTATTTATTGTTTGTACTGATTTAAGGCAGCGTGACGGTAGTTTATAACTTGCCAGTTGCATAAATATCTTCGTCATTTCCAAGACTGATTCCAAATTGATTCATGACATTCCCAACATCAGCATTAAATAAGTTTTTGTTGTTTCCATAGAATCTATCGGCCCATTAGGAAAACGTCCCCTTGGGTCGATTAGTAGTCTATAGCCCAAAGGTAAACATTGGCCTTATTTTATCTTCATAGTGATGCTAGGTTGTTTCTAACACTAGATAATTATTCGGAAGACTGAAAATGATTGTTACACGCTTTGGCACTATTGATGACGTCAATAGTTCACGTAAAGCGTTCCTCATTCACTCTTCTAACAAAATCACACGTGTTGCAAACAAAAAATGATCTCATATACCAGTTTGAAAGTATGAAATTATAAATTGATATTTCTAGTTTTTAATTCAATTATTTTGGCAATTCAATTTGCAATATGTGTGGTTCCATCATCATCTCATACTAAAATGTTTAACTTCCTTTCTTCTAAGTTAATATTATTTTAGTTTAGCCCAACGGTTTATTTTAAACACAATGTAACGTCTAGAAACTGTACGCTATAGTTATCCTGAGTTTGCACTGACTAAACATTCACATAAAACATGTTGTTACATTTTTATGAGAGTGTTTTTGCCGGCGTGAATTCGCGGAATTGATTTGATCAGCGTATTTTTAGTTGAAAACAATTTTTATATTTACTTTGTTGTTTCATATGTATTGGATCTTGAAAACTGGATTTTGTGTGTTTTAATAGTGAATATAGTTCCTAAAATAACAACTATTGTTTTACATGCTGTATATTATGTAAGTCGTACATATTTGACGATATCATATAGGAAATGTCAATTTTTTAAACGCTTATCATTTATTTTGTGTATTTAACATAAATTATTGATTTTTTAACAATAAAACAATATCATTATTTAGTATACATAGAGATAAATGAAATTTTAAAAGAAAAATCTAGAAATATTTATTAGTGCAAGTCGAACAATTGTGCAGACTTGTACTGGTGCTAATTTTTTAAATATTTTTTTCTTTTCCATCATTCATTTTTTAATAGCACCTTGTAATTATATTGCTTGCACAAATTACAATACATGTTAAGAATCGATGAAGTGATAACTTTAACTATATCAATATTTAGAAGTTATACAGCGTGTTTGTTTTTGAACAAAAAAATTAATGAGTTTTTTTCACACTTTTTTTTAAACTGTCATTTTAATTTGTTTATCTTTTTACAAATTAATACTAATAAGCAAACTCTGATATGTCTAATCGATTTGTTTGGTTTATTATTTCACGTCTACATTATCGAAAATGTATGATATTTTTACAATTTTACTGTAGACATCCAGTTTTTTTATGTAGTATTTAAGTGCTATGTGTACATACATATTATTATAAACTGATTAAAGCTATATTTCAGTAAAATGTCTCTTTTTTAATCCTTAATATTTTTTTCACAGAAAAACAAAAAAAAAATAGATTTTTTTCTTTGAATTTTTTTTTCTTGGTTGATTCAAATAATTGACTTTTATATTACTTGTTTTTTTGTAGCATGTATACTTGAGATACGTCTACTTTGATGTTTAATTTTTAGCCGTAAAAATGTTATAATTTCGAAGACGTATCAACGCTTCGCAATAATTCATGGAACTCTGTTGGAGTTGTTTGCGATCGCGTCAACAAAAGGAAAGGAAACAGAGATAAGATATGTACATGTTAGTATCATTTCATTGGAAGAGAGACATATAAAGAAAAATATTTTATTCACTAGCTCGGCTCTAAGAATCATTAAAAATTCACCAATAATTTACACACAAATCAAAGAAACGAATGTGACTTAATTCCGAAACACGAATAAAGACCAGAAACTGAAAGAAAACATATTTAACAAAATAATTTAATAAAATGCGATTTTCAAAACATCCTGTATACTTAATTGCAACATAAAGGCGGCTCCGCGTGCAGGTGCTGAACTTAGCATGATTTATTTAAAGCTTCTACTCGTTGGAAAAACGCCAAAGTGAATCACAATTACTTCCTGTTAAAAAAATAATTAATTATGAATAAAAATTTACTAAACAAGGATGACGACAACTACAGCCTAAAAATAAACACCTTTATTAATTTTGAACACTCTGTATATCCTTTTATAATTCTACTCTGCCTAGGAGTGTCTAAATGTACAGTCGGGTACATTGTTTCTTTTAATTTAACTTGAAAAATGGCAAACAAAATTATTTACTTTAAGATAAACTAAGTTTTGACTTTACACCGCTCTTACAAAGTACCATGTAACATGGCCACTTAGAGTTTCATAACGTTTCCATAAAATAGAATTTAGTGCACGTAAAATGTTACGGATCTGAAGCACTCAGCTCAAGCCAGGATACTGTATTAATAACTGCAGTAACAAAATATGTTTAGTTCCTCCCAAGATACTTTAGAAAATATTTAAGCAAGCACAACATACGATATAGATGTCTTAATATAGTACAACTAGCTTTAGTCCGCGACTATGTTCGTGTGGAATTAAAAAAACAAAAGTAAGTAGCCTATGTGTTCTTCTAGACTATCCTCTACATCATACCAAATTTCAACGAGAACCCTTCAGCTGTTTAGGCTACAAAGTCTAACAAACATCTATCTAAACTTTCGCATTTATATATTAGTAAGATGAGGTAACAAATACGACAGTTATACAAAGTGAGTTGACTTCCCAATACTAGAGGTCGCCGTCAGCGCCTGATACGCACTTTCTTCACAATTAAAAAAAACATACACACGAATTGAGTACCTCCTTTTGGGAAGTCGGTCATAATAAAACAGATTTGTTAATTTAGTAATTTATGAATTCTACTTCATGTAGTCCATTTTTTTTGTAACTTGCACACCGCTAAAAGATGCGACTGTACATGTGACGTAATCTTGGAATAAAAAACAATTGAAGATTTAAATGTGCTTCTTGTTAAAGTCTGTAAGTTTGTGGAACTTTAGGGATCTAATATATGCTTAACTTGAAGTATAAATATATCTACTTAATGCCTCTGTCGCTGAACAGTAAATACAAATATAGTAACATTTAAAGTAATAACCATTATTCACTTGCAACTCTCATTTCTTGAAGCTTGAAGCTCGAAATCCCCATAAAACTCTTAAGCCGAAACGCCTGCACGCATTTAACTCTGTAATAATTATAAAATCTCATTAAAGCACAACAGCGCCCCCTTTGTTTCCACAGCCGTTAATTCGAGAACTGTTTTCAATAAAAAAGTGGTTTTTATATGAACGATTCTTGAATCCCTTTTTAACATTTTTACCGAACACTTTTAGGCCGTGTAAAATTTGGAACAAAGGATTGATGGCTATTGTTTAAGTATTATTTCTGAGTACAGACTCGTCTTTGTCGGTTTCGGATTACATATTTTTTTCTTTGAAAATAAATCATTATTATTAAATGTAACTTCGTGTAATAAAGATTGAATATTGTCCGTTTTCGTACACCTAAGACTAGCAACTGTATCTCTTTTAAACATAAGTAATAGTATTCTAACAATAAATACCGCGTCTTTATATCGTTGTGTTTTCCAAAAAAGTCATAGATGATGTTACAGACTTAATAAACCTAAATAAACATTACTTTAACTGACAACACTCCAAGGATATACAATTACGGGAATTAACGATCCTGTTAACATAAGTGAGAGTAGATGAAAGAAGCTATCCAGATGTCTTATTTTAGTTGGAGTGTCATCGGAGACGAGGCCGGACCGCGTGATTATTCAAGCTTAATGACTCTTCCAGTCATACGTAACACGTAAGCTATAGTTTGTTTTTAAATATATTTTTTATAACACAAAAAGGAGCATGTTACATTCTTATTTGAGATTGCTTTTTACTTGTTTTACTAATATAACTACAGATGCGTTGCCGGCTTTTGAGAAGATATACTCGCTTATTGAAATACCCTAAGTCATGGCGATTTAGAAATACCTCCGAGAACATTCCACGACGAGGATATGCAAATTGTGTAGTTTGTTTGCATTTTAATGCATGTTTCAAATACTACTAATTCAGATAGCAATAATTTATACTAAATAATAATGAGGAAAGATTTGTATTTATTGTATGTATTGAAATAACTCAAAAACTACTGGGCCGATTTCAAAAATTCTATCACCATTAAAAAGCTACGTTATCTGTGAGTAACATAGGGTACATTTTGTATTATTTTTTAATTTCACACGGTCGAAATCACGATCAAAAGCTAGTTTTAAATTGAAACTAATTTGACATCTAACAAATCGTAATATTTCACACAATATCAAAAAGGGTATATTCTCGCACATGGTGTTCGTTTCCGTAAACATTGTTACTACAAATAATAACTGACGAGAGAGCGTTGACCGGACAGACTAAACATCAAGCGATATCGGACGCTTGCATCGACCACATGAAAGTCTTGCATATGTAAATCTATTTTGTTGTCAAAATGTTGCGTCACTTCATCTTGTATCTTTGACCTAGAGGCGTACGAAAGATTAAGGGCTTCCATTCGCCTCGGTCCTGATATGCCTCGCGTTTTCCAAATTCATACATTTACTATTCATATTTTGGATATTAACACCGTCCTTTAGTATGTTAACAATCAATTAACACGTTTTATACAAATGTTCACAATTCTCTTGTTAATCTCTGCTTTTACCATTTTTTAACTGACTTCCCAAAAGATTATTAATTCTGTATTTTATGTGTGTTTTTAAGTCAACAATTTAATCGCCACCAATCAGAATAAGCCTAGTAAATGTACATTTGATAATTGCTTTATTTGCTGTAGACTACAATGTAGCCGATCGTGTCAAGCTTATTGACAATAGTATCATCCAATACTAACTCAGCCACTATATATTCATATTTATTGTTCGAAACAGAAGTACTAAAGTACAATCCTTTTGGGAGAT
>JAOCNA010000015.1:374955-385950 GCA_026546675.1 Papilio helenus | reverse complement strand
TTCTCCGTCGCAGATCACGTGTCGCACTAACGGCGTGCGTTTAAAAATCTCGGACTCAATTTCAACTTCCCTGGATTTTATTCCAGTCTTCAGCCAGCATCAGGTTCTTCTTAACAGTGACAAATGCCGTCATTGATGAAGATTAGCCTTATTGCTCTACATTCTCTCAACATCGACTTTGATTCCAGCATTCCAGCATACTGGGTAAGTTCCACAAATTTGGTCCTGCTATCCCTCAAATGATGATTGATGCCTTTTATTCTTTGTTTCAACCCCATATGAGATCACTATAGGTGGTTTTTGATTTTACTCGTGCATCTACTATCTGAAATGAGAACATGCAAAGCATGCTTGCCGGTCACAACGATTGCATTCGTTTTCAAGGATCAATGTGCTAACATTGGCTGTTTCTAGGTATCCTCACCCGATACCATGGGTTTTCATACATGTTTATGTACTTAAGGACATTAACTAAAGAAGTCATAATCAATCTAACAAGACTTAAAAAGATAAGGCGAAGTATACAAACATTAAATTGATTTCCGTTCCTATGACAAACTTGGCTTGCTAGGAGTTAAAGCAATTACGCCAGGGCCCCACTTAAATTAGATTAAAACCAACATCGATTCCTTTAACTCGAATAAAAATAATAGTTTTGACAGCTTTCATTCGTTCCGATTTAGTCCTAATCAAATTTAGTAACAACTTGGGATTATACCAGGTTTAATGTTGTTTTATTTAAGATACTTAAATTTTCGTACCGTTTTTATTTGTTCGGTGGCCATCTTGTGAGAGTAATGAACATTTTTTCCTTTGTTCGTGGCTTCGTGACCTCGTGGTTATGTGCCAACGTTTTATGCCTATACCCAATTTTATTGCGTCGTATCTTCTTTGACGTAAATATTAGGTTGTCCAATGGTATAGATTAAATTGAATAATTTATTTTGTCGTGATGCTGGCGACTTCAAAATGGCGGCATTGTTAAAACCTTTCAACATGTTTACTGCTATTTTTGACATACTTATTAATGTAGCTTTTGAGACTATAATGTTATATGTATTTCTAGACTATTTAGATATATTAAAACTCTTTGGAAACACAACAATTAATCTTTAAACCTTATGCTACGTTGCTTATCACTATAATTGAATGTCGGATTCGAACCCGTACTATCACATAATGGGTCTATCCCTTATTGGTACTAAAATCACAATATGTTAAGTATTCATAACAAACAAGTTTTCTAAAAATAGCGTTATTGTATCAGCAGTTTCTACCTTCCTCTTGCATAAATTCCCACAACTGCAAGCTGCTACGTTTTTCTTTCCATTCAACAAAACTTCCACATTTATTTCAAAGCCGTTCAAAGTAGGTTACCTAGAAACTTTTAATAAGTAAAACTTGTAGATCCTCTGACGCGAATGGTTTCGACGCATTTTTATATTTGAATCGAATTTTGTTGACGCATTTATTTATGCAAGAGATTTTTATTGCTACGTCTGTCATCGATTGCTTATGGAAACTTTAGAGCGTGCGCACACCTTTGACTAAACTATCGCATAACAATTTATTCTCGCTTTGATTCCTATGAGCTTAAATGGACCACACTACTCGATTTTTAGTTGTGCAACAAAACAATTGAATTGGCTGCGAAACAATCGACAATCGCACAACTGTTGCGCGATAGTTTAGTCAAAGGTGTCTGTTCTTAGGAGGCACGATTTTTTTTCTTTCATTTTATTATTTAATCGAATGATGATTCCATGTCAGATTAATTCGTAAGTTTTCTAACTGTCCTTTTTAGACGTTAATTCATTTATGTAGCAGTTGTGTCTTAAATATGATTTCTATCTGGAGAATTCTAAAGATCTCGGTTCTGATAGTTTTAACTGAATATTCGAAGTATTCAGTTATAACTGTGCATGTGTAGACAACATTTTAATTGACAGTTAACGTTTACTTTAAACTGAGTAGTTCCATATTTCAGTTGATATTTAAAAGTGTATGTGTGTTGCGGGCTTTATGAAAAAGTTTTAACACAATTCTAGGTCTTTATCAATTTCAATTTATTTAAATTATGTGAGAAAAAATCCCATGTGTATAAGAAATAATACGATAAAGAACATTATGTTATAACATCTCAACTCTGGCGGCATTAGAAGAAACAAACGGTGTGTGTCCATTAAAAGGGGATGTTCGCTGCCGCGTGAGTTACTCCTTATGATTATTGTCTTCGCGGTGCTTGGCCCAAGTTATAGACGTCAGCAATATGCGAATAAATACTCTACCAATCCTTGATCTCAATGACAAAATTGATGCATAATTATTTACCTTTCATAGTTGTAATATATCCTATAAAGCTATCGGTATTTTAATTCCAAATATAGAAAAGCTAAATACCGAATGATAAATCCTATAAATACATGGTCTTTAATTTTGTACACACTTCACCTAGAAAATTATGTGTGTGTGTGATGTAGAATTTGTAATATTGAAGATGTTAACTTGAGTCATTCAATTTTAAAGTTACACCAGAATATTTCATCAAATTTTTCAAGACAAATTCGCTGATATTCGTAAGAAGGTGAAATTACTAATCCTTTCTTCATAGGCTAATAAGGTTTAGAGAAGAGAAGGATTAAAACTGCGTTCTCTGTATTTTACTGCCAGTTCTCCGCATTCGCTTATGCGTTTGGACCACACACATCGATAAAACAACGTCGCAATTTGAGATGTCTCCCCTGTACGCACGTAATGACGTCGTAATTTCTGGCAACGTATAGACACGCTGTTCCAAATGATTCTTCAAGCGCCATAAATGCTCGGATTAGGAAGCGCGTTATTTGACAAGAAATTTAGAATTAAACCTTATTTTAATGTTAACTGAGAGTTACATTTGCGTTAACGAGCTATGGATACATTTAAAAAACAATAATTTGTAAGACTGTCTGCACTCTGGGGACTGATAAACTAATGACACCTCACTGCTCAAAATCTGTACAGCTATTTAGAATTCATATTAAAATAATAGTTCAGTAAAAGCATACCTTTCTTTTCAAAACAAAACGAAATAAAATGTAATTCAACATATTAAATCAAAATACATCAAATCTTATTGATAATATTCCCAATTTAATAGATCTCATGAAGAAGGAATCCGTAAAGAAGGGAGATCGTAACGTCCATTAAAATTCGTGACTCGCGCATCGGAGCAGGTGCTGTTAATAAATTCAAATCACAGCTGAGGATAACAAAGGCGAGAATTATTCTCAGCTTTCAGCCTCCGGATCTAAATGGAATCGAAAGATCAATGATCTGAATATCTGTCACAAATTTGCTAGTTGATACTATCCGGAGAACATAACATGTTACTAGATTATGACGTAGAACCCGTACACGATAATATAATAATAAAATTTATTAAGCTAAAATAAGCATTCGCCCTAAAGATGGATTCCGACGGGTCCGAAACTAATCGGCGACGTCACCGGAATATCATACGCGAGTTAAGCCGTCTCTAATACGTTTTTGATGATATAGCACTTCAGTATTAGACGTCAGAAGTACAGGTGGCTGAAAAAATTACATAGTCATGTATAATGTTTTACAGTGGTCGACTAAGAGCTTGCACACCTTTGACTAAAATATCGCACAACTGTTTAATCTCGCTTTGATTCCTATGAGTTAACTAAACAGTTGAATTGTCTGCGAAACAATCGACAATCGACAATGGCACAGTTGTGCGATAGTTTAATCAAAGGTGTGCGCTCTTTCTAAATCCGCAGAACCTTTCCATAATATTATTTAATTCCTCTTAAAAACGCCGTAGATCTCAAACGTCTACAGAAAAAAGTCTTAAACCGTACTCTCTTCACTAACAACTTGTTGCACTGTTTGAATGTTTCATTTTATTCAAGACCCGAGAGAAATTTATGTAGCGTTCTCGTGTTTATTTAATTCACTGAACGTTGTTAGATGTTTAAGATTTATCAAACTGGCAAAGAAGTCTTTAAGTGGACACTATTAATCTACACTAAGCAGTTTAAGACAACATTAAACAGTGAGAACGGTATAACTAAAAATACAAAAATCAAAAATAAAGTTGACTTTGAACGTATTGAGATGAAGCATGAAATTACTACATTTTTACTATGATAGTTTTATTTTTGTTTTTCGTCTACTATTTGCGCGATGAAATACTTTTTTCAATTGATACATGACATTAAGCAATAGTCTTACATATTTACAAAGTTCAAGCAGAGCTGTGACCTCTGAAATAAAACCACCACAGTAAACTATCGTACTTTGGTAACTTCAGACTCCGTTATTACTTGGAGGTGATAAAGTTAAAATTTATGTCAACATTACTCCGACCTTTTGTACACTTTCTCTATAATAATGTTTTTTTTTACGAATAAAACGAAATAGAATTCAAGATTACACGCAAATAAATAAGTATTAAGGTAAATTTTGCGTCTAAACACATTAAAATTATGATTAGTTATTACTTAAAACTAACTTAAATAATGAATACTTATGTTTTAAGTACCTTTACTATAGTGAAATTATCGGTACAAATTTCTACATTTGCCCGACTGAGTAAGCATGTCACTTTTTACCATATAAGGTAGTCTTCGGTATGTTTTAATCAACTGGTATGTGTTAAGTAAAAAGTGATTCGAAAAATTTAACAGAACAAACAATTAAATTGATTAAACTGTCGTGAAACATTATAAATAGTTATTAAACGGCTATATTAATGTCAACAATATCAATAATGAGCTCGTCGACATCGCCACCGGCGCACAACGGCAACCGCGCCACAGGCTACCTTCGCGCATTAGGCAGCAGTGCGACCGCAAAGAAAGCCCAATAACATTCGCCCTGAATGACCCCCAATAGGTCCTAAACTAGTCAGTGCCGTCGGAAATATAGACGTGAGTGTCCGTTTAATAAATAGTTAGAACCAACAATGTTCACAAATTTCCTTGCACTCTATAGAAAGTGTTCAAGTCACTCTGTTTATTCGTCTATTGATGGCACAATAACAGTGGCCTCTCGACGTCTTACGAGACATTAAGCTATATAGGTCGGATCCGGGTTGGCCTCGGATACCGTATTACAATATCTATTGATTTTCTTATTCCTTTTTCATAATATTGCGTTTTTTTACGACATGGTAAATGTTGTCTTCCATATTTAGTTATCATTGACTTTTTAAGTATTAGTTTAATTAAAAACAAAAGCCTAAATATTTAGGAGATTTATGGCAGCACTCAGAGTCTTTAAATAATCCCCCTTAGTGTAGAGTTTAAGAAATCTACACTAATCTATCCTTAAGTACTAATTAATTTGAATACTGCAGTCAAGTTACATATTAACGTTTTAAAATTTCTTTCGGCTTTTATCCTGTCCATGGGCGTCGTTTATCATCTGTTCCCGCCGCTCGTTTGCCCCCTTTTATTAAAAAAAAAATAAAATAATTAATCGCTATTTACACCCACAAATAAACTATTATAATATTTAAATATAGTGTTAAAGCATAATAGGTTATTTTAACTACATAAAAGCGTTGCTTTGTCAAGTCTTTGGTTCTCGTATTGGACGCGTGTCGGCGGTTACATTTATCAGGGGCTAGTTAATTCCGACGACAGCGACGGAATATTCAATCAAAGTGAACCGAACACAAAAGGATGGCCGTTTGTGTATTCAATTATTAATCATATCGTGTCACGGTATACAATTTTCAAACTAGAATACATTTGTGAGTTATACGGTAGTTCATGGTATAAATATACACAACTGTTGTGCGATTGTCGATTGTTTCGCAGCCCATTCAACTGTTTCGTTGCACAACTAACAATCGAGTAATGTGCGCACCTCCATATAAGCTCATAGTAATCAAAACGAAACTAAACAGTTGTGCTATAGTTTAGCCAAAGGTGTGTGCGTCCTTAATGTATGATGTGACAGATGAATGAAGTTATAACAATTTTTATAATTAAAACTCAATGGTGCTGAAGTTGCCCTGCTAACAGGAGGGTAATGTTTTCAAGGCATGTCTAAATTCTGTCATAGCCTGTACCTTAAATTGTTTTAAAGATTTTAAAGTTTGAGTTTTTGAAGTATTGAGGTGGAGTTCGAATTTTTACTAGTAACTGTTTTATTAAATTATTATTTTTTCATTAAATATCTAGGCGTCACCAGCCGATTATCTGGTTAGGTCTGAGGGCGACGTGTCACCCCTGGCGACGCTCATAACCAAGCCATTTCCAAAGGAATATTCCGTAAAATTACAAAGTTGTATAAGAGACGTGAAACAATTTTAAAACTCTTTAGCATTATCTTAGCAAAATAAAATCTTCGTTCCATTAAATTCCGAATGTCTCCGCAGAATGAAAAAGTTGTGAGCAAACAAAACATTAATCTTACAGCACTTGCGGGCTTGAGAGCAAAAATAACAAAAACAGCAGAACTGCATCCCCAACGTTTACGTTAATGTGATTTTATTCTATACGAAATAAGCCTAAAACATCCTTTAAATTATTAAACCGTAAGAAGTTATACTATATCTATACTAATATTGTAAGATTTGTATTTTTGTATGTATTGAAATAAATCGAAAACTGCTTTGCAGATTTCAAAAATTCTTTCACCATTTAAAAGCTACGTTGTCAGTGAGTATCATAAGTTATAGTTTTTAATTTCACGCGGGCTATGTCGCTTAAACTATAAAACATTAAACAGCCTTGATAGACACACTACAGATAAATCAGAATTAAATTAGAAAGGATATAAAATAACTTACATTTGAGATATAGACAACTCGTCGTTGAGTATAAAATACTAGATTGTAAAGTTTGAAATCTTAAGTCTGACCATAGACATAAACTAAGAATTAAATTATGCACGTTGAAGCATTTTACCTTGTATTTCCCAAGACGACACCTTCGCAACGGGCCAATATTGTTTAAAGTATTACATACAGAGATAGAAGTATTGCAGATTATTACGAATATCCGTTTTCGTAATCGATTGTTTTAGATTAATGAATCTACTAGACTTAGTGTCAGTTCTACCAAATTGTAAATTGTCTAATTGAACGTGTAAAATATGTGAAGAAAATATCGGATTTTGTTCCCTTATCTGACGTAATTTTTAAGCTATCTGAGCCTCTACCAGCCAGTGGTGGGACAGGCCCTCAAATACATTAACAAATCTCATACAATTTTCGTCATCACGTTAAGAATTCTCGCAACTATCAGGCGTAATAAAGCCTCAGTTCCTTAATTTAAAACGATAGAGGAAGGTTTAGTCCAATTACAATATAACAAGTTTTATAAACTGCCAGCAGTTTGTTGCCTTATAACTTTGATAGAACTATTTTTCCGTCCAGTGATTGATTCTGTGTGAGTTAAAAACACGAAAAAAAAGGTTTGAAGTTGAAACAACGAGCGAGCGTTATATGCTCTTTTAAAACACACGTGCAACGTTTTTGTTTAACAATTCGATGCGTTTTTGTTTTTGTAACAAATGAAAATCGAAAGGACCAATGCCAATGTTTTTTTTTATAAAGACATATCTTTAATAAAAAAAATAGAATTTAATTTTTAATCATACTAATATGAATACTAGAATTTCGGTGGATATATGTTTGTAACCACTTAGCTCCAAAACGTCTTTTTAATTGTTTTTTTTTTTAATTTTGCGATATGAAATTTACATGAAATTAATGTATTTGTACATACTAATAAAATACATTTTGAATAAATTTCCTTTTGTGTTTTGATTTAATATTCCAAGAGATGAATTAGTTAAGCCGTGATCAACGTTACTGGATGACGTCATGACGTCAAAAGGCTTACATATCTAGTACGAGTACACACGCACAAAATATTGTATATTTGAATTCACTGGAATAGGCATAATGTAACAAGATAAATAAAGTCTGTGACAACATTTCGGATTAAAAACGATATGACGAATCATTTCGTTTTTATTCAGTAGTAAAAGTTAGATGGTTAGAACACAAATGAATAAACTGGACTTATTTATACCAGAGGGCGCTTTGCACCACAGATTAATTAGGCAACATGTTAGCACGATTTACAGCCGAATATTGAAACGAATAATAAACATTTCGCTTCGTAACTTACAATCAAAAGTAACCTAATCATTTAAGACGGTAAATATAAAAATCGTTTCAATAATCGACCGATATCCATTTAAGAAGGTAGAATATATAACATGTGTATAGATCTAAGAAGAAAATTTTCTATGTATGAAGAAAAATGGTAATTTTCAAACAAATAAATTCAATTGGAAATGTTTAAAATGTAATTATGAAAATACGGAAAGTTTATTGGTGTACAACTTTTGTGAAGGTAAGATAAAGTTTTAGATGTTATGTTAAGTAATTTGCATACCGCCTGAAGAAAGTTCGACTTTAAGATGCTTTTGTACTTGAAAGTAAATAATATATTGTAGTGAATAATCGTCCAGAATATTGATATTTCGTTAATTTACTTATCATACTATTATTCATTATTTGTATTACATAAATATTACCTAAACGCAAGGGTAGGTATAGTGAATGTAAGAAATGTTTGTTACTGCTGAATATCGGTCCCCACGACGCAGGCATTGCCTAGTGTGGGCATCACTAGATCAAAGGTTTTAGGATTAGTATAATTGTAATTGTTCAATGTTTGATGTTTTCATTATTTCTATTTGTTTATCGTGAACTAACTGTTGCTCGCGATCGCCCCCGTGAAATTTAAGAAAAGATTAAAAATATAGTCTATGTTACTCACAGATAAATTACCTTTCTAACGGTGAAAAAATGTTTAAAATCAGCCCAGTAGTTTTTGAGTTATTTCAATACATACAAAAATACAAATATTTCCTCTTTATAATATTAGTATAGATGAGTCATTTCCTGTAGAAATAAACGAGTTAAAACTTTTTCAAGTCGAGTATCATCCTCCGACACATTGTATTTTAAGGAAATAATTAAAACTTTGTTAAAACAAGTTTTATCTAGAGTTAAAACACAAAATAAAATACTTGAATATAGAAAATGTTACATTTTCTAATACAATCTATGGTAAGCCATTAAATAAAGTGTTCTACACAGAAATAAATCTTTCAAAATAACAGGTACAATATTTTGAAAACAGCTACGAGCAAACTCTTGGCGCATTGCCAACTGCTGCTGCATTAATCACATCAACACCTGCCTTCTGTCGTCAGTTTTCTAACTCCTGACGCGAGAACCTACTTACTGACAACCCTTGCTTTCCGACAACATTGCTTTTTATCTTGTAATTTAAGCTTTAAGCTTATTTTAGTTGTTTTAGTGTTGTAAGCCTAAAAAAAAGATCTAATGTTAGTTTCTAGAATGAAAATAATTTCAATTTTTACATTTTGTTTGTGAATTATTTAATCATTTTCTTTCTTATATCTTATAAATATGTCTTTACAACTATTTCTGTAATTGCATTGCTTAGATAAATGACATTTTTTAAATATACCTTGATGTTACTTGTCGTAGCTCGTAGACGAATTGTTCGTAGAATGACTACGTAGCAGTTCGTGTGATGCTACGCCGTATAGTACGAAATTAGTTTCTACAATTTGTCAAAAGAGACATTACATGCTCAGCATTCTCTTAAAGTTTTTTCATCAAAGATTATTAAAATAAAAGAGGTCAAAGTCCATTTAAATCCTTTCATCAAAACAAAAAAGCGTCAAAATATATTTGACGTTCAAAAAATAACTCAGTTAAAACGATTGATTCTTAATAAAGAGAATCTTTGAGCTGTTTTCACGGCCTAGTTATTTATGGATAGCAGACTTGAACAGTCCATTGATCCTTCGATTTCATTTGTACTCAGCCGACGCGCCGCTTCGAATAACTCGGCCTTTTGTTATCGCCATGATTTGAATATAATAAGCTTAGATTGAGAAAGGATCATTTTATTCTAGAATAGACAGCGTTTATGGAATACTTATTAAATGCTTAATCAATTATAATCCACCTTCATTTGATGTTTAAATCTTCGTATGATCAAATAGAAAACGAGCAAACGGCTACCGAAATAGAGAAGCGACCATTGCCCATAGACATTAATTTGTTGATGCTACCTACCTTTAATCAACAGACTAGAGGATGCACAGAAAAATGTTTGTTTCACCATCCTCCTTCAATCCGTTCCTCTTTTCCAAATTTTTCATTTGCATAAATTACGGGAATTTTTTCAAGCAAAAGATGGTTATAAAAAGGCATTTAAAAATAAAATGATTTTTTTATCCATTATTGTTTTTAGAAATCTGATCTTTGTAACATTTGGTAGGCAACGTTATCTCTGAGAAAGGAATAAAATTTCAAATTCCTGCTAGTTCCACATGCAAATATGCTCCGATGTTTTATGCATACTACAGAAAGTTTTACAAAGGTGATGCTAAATTCTGTGCACTCGAGTCCCCGAACATCTGCGCATTAAGATATAGTAATATGTTTCACTTTGTTTCGTGCAATTTATTATTCATATATTCTATATTTGAGAGACTTTGTATGGAATTTCAATGCGCATTTATTTAATTATTTGCTCTTGTTTAAGACTGCATCTCTTTTATTCTTCTATCTTTAATGCTAAATTGGGTTGCATTACATCCATACTCTATGTCTGTCTCAATAGTCATTGATTTTCTTATGTTTCACAGTATCTTTTTACATTTTTTCAGTGTAGTGTGTCTCTTTGCTTCGAACTTGCCCTTCGTTAACGTAACTAGAAATAAATCTATCTTAAATTACTAAATAGGTAGCACGTATTAGTGAAGAAGAATTCCTCATGAATATTTTCTCATTTCGCATTACAAAAGTATAACTACAATAGCTGTTGCTCGCGACTTCGCTCGCGTGAACTTAAAAAATATAGCCTATGTTATTCACAGATAAATTACCTTTCTAACGGTGAAAGAATTTTTAAAATC
>JAOCNA010000015.1:324600-340519 GCA_026546675.1 Papilio helenus | reverse complement strand
TTGTCACTTGAAAGTATTTGTGACGAAAGGTTCAGCTCTATATAGCCAGTTAATGTTGATTCGTTCGCGAGTCGGGGGGTATTAGTCGCGTTGCGTTATAAATGCGACGACCGACTGCACTTGGCCCAAATCCGGCGCTCATCAACAAGAGACTGCGTCCGTGTTATGTACTCCTATATATAGGGTTACCAACAATTTTAAAAGCAGAAAATTTCATGCTCTTCGAAATATTTCTCGAAATTTCCTAAATTACATAAATCTTCGAACTGGACTTTAGATATACAAGACCGCAAACATTTTTATCAGAGGATTCTAAGACTTCTAAGATTATAAGACTGTACACTTTAATAACCAAAAACTAAATATAAATTTAAGAAAAACCTGTAAAGCTTAGACCCATAGATATATGACTTTATTACCAAGTGACTAGTATTAAATCTGAAAGAGTTTTCTATGGCTAAGATAATGGGCCCAAGTGTGGGCTTATTTAAATTCCAAATATATGGAGAGATGTTAACTTAATGTGCCTACTACCTTCGCCTGTATATTACCTGCAGGCGTAATATTCTGGCTGCACAGTTTTCAGCGACGGCAGGCTCTTAATTCGGAGTGGCACTGTAATGCGCGGCAGCTAAGTGGACTAATCAGACTTAATGCGACGATAAAAAAGATATAGGGGCTTGCAAAGTTAAAATATGTTCCTCTGTGAACATAATCCTTTCATGTGTTGCATTTGTAAGTATTTAATAGAACCGGGATATTTTACAACTACTTTTTTGTAGATATCTACTTTAAACGATTAAAAAGGAATTAGTTTGCATTATAATATTACAAAAAAATCTTATATGTACCAAATGATAAACGTAACTTTATAAGAATAAGGAAATTATCAAAGCGAGAAGCTCAACAGAGATATTCGTGATGGGGAAAATACATCGTGGGGAATTTTTAGACGTATGAGTAGACATGTTCGTATCTCTGAAATGTATGTATTTTTATTTTTTAGTTAACTAATGTTATCCTTTAACATTTGAAGTTGATCTAACGCTATCGTTTATCTAATTAATTCTTAGGCAATCCAATGTAATCCTTACGTTTTAGTATATAACTAAACTTTTTTCCTATCGTGATAATTATTACCATTCCTTTGTAATGATTTCCAATAAGCTACACATAAAGTGAGTCGTGGCGTCCCAGTCGAGTGACTGCAGCCAGATGACTGACGCCCTGTCGAGGCTAGGTCAGTGGCACGTAAACCACGCTCCAGGGCAACGCACACTATATTTAGCTAGCTCGATGGACACCGCTTCCATACCGAGAATAGGGCTGTCAACTTTCAAAAGAGGTAATGTAAGATTTGCGGCGAAAAATAACCACGTCTAATGACAACTTGTCTTATTTTTGTATGAACTCCATAAAGTCACATTTACCACCTTTGTTGTATGTCACTATTCTTGCATCTAAATTCATGTTCTTTATAACTTCCTCAACTTCTCCTTCTCTTTCACTCATACAGAATATAACTTTTGGCAAACATATCTCAAAAGTGTCTTGAAGCTCCTCTAAAAATTATAACATTCGTCTATATTATAAAGAGGAAGAAGAAGAGAAGAAAGATTTGTATTTTTTATGCACCTTTTTGTGATGTGTAGTGCATACAACCACTCATCACTAAACAATGTCAAACCTCTAGTTTTAGTCGAGTTAGTAAACGTTGACCTTGTAATTCACCACTCACTTGTGTACTGCGACAGGAGTGCCGAATATTTTTTTTGTTTGAAAAATATAGATAGATTTTTGTTAATTTACTAATATTTCTTTTACCATTCCCACTAAGATCTAAGCTTGTGCTAAGATATGGTTTACGACAATAGGCGAATGCCGAGATTTGAACCCTCGAACATGTGATCGGAAATCCGTACCCCTAACTATTAGACTATTGGGGCTTTATGAATATTGGGCAGTAAAATGTATTTTACATACTAGATTGCACTGTATTTATCTTAATGATTAGCCTAGTGTGGACTACGCTTAAGGGATTATAAAGAAATCTAACAATACATTTATTAGCGTAAGTGTTCATTGGCGTTCAACAATAAGTTATTTTGTTTTATTAAAGAAAATGATATAGATAATAAATGTTTTCATCAACTCAACACTATACGTCTTAACCAAGGCGTCAACCCGAAGTAAAATGTTCTACTTAACTGTATTTCAGAACAAAAACACGGTAGAATTTTTTAAGAAATTATCCAACCGAAAATAGAACAAAACAGTAATAAGCATACCATTAAATAAAATACACAGATAGCAATGTGGGTGCACTGAACAATAACGTCCCACACTGCGGCCAATGGACGGGACATTTGTGAAAGCATTTTGTACTTTTATTAAAAAGAACTGTCCTTAACTTGAAGTCCTACAGAAAGGGTAACATCTAAATATGTGCTACATATATGTTACCCCTGTCGTGGTAGCCCTGGCTATATGCAGACTAAGCAGGTTGGATGACTTCATATGTGCGTTTGAATTTTCTCAAATATGTGCAGGTTGCATTACATTTTCCATAACAAAAATTGGAATTTAATTTATCTTGTACAAAAGTTGGTTTTTATAATTTTTCTCGTCGAATAAAGAATCTTAATATTAATACGTGAAGCGAAAACTGTTAGAATTTTCGAGAATATTGCGAGAATGGATTTTTCTTATTATAATTTTTGGCATAGTTTCTCTGACGAAGCGATGAATGCAAATGTGTTACAATATAACAATGAAGCAGTACACTACCAAAATACTAGTATTATCTTAGTTTGTGAATAACATTAATTTATTGCCTACTAGCTATTACTTGCGACTTCCGTGTAGCATTTAAAAAATATTCAGTGTTAAAAATAATATATTACTTAATGGTAAAGCTATAAATTCGAATCTTAACCGTTTACATTATGAGAATGTAATATTTTAAGGATTAGTAAAAAACAAAAGAATTTAAAACTAACATAAAAAGCAAATCATATTTGAAGGCATGCTCTTGAATAAAAATATGACTTTAGTGTGTGCACATTCTAAACTTGAATAAACATCTACATTAGATTTACTTTTTAAAACTTTGATAAACAAAACTGCAATATTTACTTTATATTATTACTAATATTATAAAATGATTTTTTTTACATAAATTCAGAAGACTTTTTTTAAATCTGCCTTCATTTATTTTTTTCTTCTTCTATTACTTATTGGGGTAATAAAAATAAGTAATGAACAAAACAATTGCGCATATGAAATTTCTCAATACGCGTAGTAATAGTAACCTAGATCGTAGAGCATATGTAGAGCGTTACGTAGCTGCTACGAGACATCTACGAAGATTGCTACGAAGTTATTTTCGTTACGGACTCAAGTATTTCATTTCTAATATTATGTTTTAAGTTATTGAATTAGAGTGAATCAAATAACATACATTTAAAAGTTCACATACAACCATTCGTAGCTTTTTAAAAATTGATATTTTTATTGTTAGACTAGATGTAGGTTAACGATAAGATACCGAACGGTAACAGGTTCGATTCCCATTAAATGACGAATTTATCTGAAGATTAGTAGTTAATGTCTAATCTAAAATATGAAACAATTTTTAAACTGTTTATGAACACTAAAGTACTGCTTAAGTAAGGTCTTAACACATTGTGACAGTAGTCACATTGAGTCCCATAGGTTTGTTATGAGATTGTGATTAATCTGGTTTCGGTCATTAAAAAATCCATTATTGTATCTTTGAATTCGCGCAGTATAATACAAAAGGAGTACGGGTTCTTTTGCTTCACGTATTCATAGTACAGATAAGGGTAATAACGCACATAGCAAACTCTACTTACCCTAAATCAGTTGTAATACATGATGCTACTGATGTAGGAATTCTACCGTTGAGTTTTCACCACAAAAGCAATCAGTGATAAAGAATCACAACGTCTTTCAACTTCAACTTAACACTCTTCCGCCTACGCTAACTTGGGCGGTTGTTCAAGTTGTCCGCCCGCCCAACGCCTATGGGAGGTGCTTATATAAGTGACGACGAAGTCTGCTGGCGCACAGTACGTCCGCCGGCGTGCACCGCATGCCACGTTTATACTAAGTGAACAGTGAAGGACACGATTCAGGTAAGTTTAGATAAGTAAGCTAGTAGAGTTTAAAAAACGCTTAGAGGGATTCAAATAGTTGAGATATAAAAAATATATTTTTTTTAAGTAATAAACATTTTACTAAGTAGTGTATAAATAATCTTCATAATTAGAAAAAAAAGTAAATTAATGTATGAAAACGATATGTAATATGTTTTAATATCCACCTTGCTGTTTGTATCTCTATAATTTAAAAAGTACAAAAGTTTTATAACATGAGAAATTGCATGTAGGAAATTCACGAAAACATTATTAAAAAAAAACTTATTTGGTGCCTTTATTTTCAATCAACCAAGAGTTTTCGCTCCTTCGCTCCAGCTTTTGCAATAATTAGAAAAAAAAAGTCAAATGAGATTCGAACCTTGGTACGGTACATTAACTTAAACACAAAGCCTAGCCTTTCATTTACCGTAACGTCTTTTCATAAAAATAATACACTAATCAATTATTTATTTAATTAATAATATTAAAAACCTGTTAGGTATTGAACTGGTTTATATAAATTACGGTAAATCCGGTAATTACAGTAATTACGGACATATCTATCTTCAGTCGTAAGGAAATGAACAATTTGACAGTTTAATTGAATTGATTAACAAGAGTAATTTACTTATCTCAAATTGCCCACTTTATAGTGAAATTCAATAAGATATATTTTATGAACACACTTCAACTGATCATGTATAGATTTATTATTTAAAGTTTGTGTTTAAATTGATAAAAATGCGTCTGTTATTAATAAGTCTGTGGACACAGCCTTAGAATGTTAGCCTTAAATTGTTTAGATATGTTTGATATAAATAATTTTCATTGGATTCGACTGTAATTTAGTTCCAAAGTTAGCCTAAAAAGTTTTACGTGGTTTAATGCGAAGAGGCATTTTTTTTCCGGAACAACAAAAAACATCGTAATACGTTTTTCTATCTATTCAATTAAAACTCTTGTAGCACATCGTCAGCGATTGAATCGTAGATTTGCTGATGTCTTACTGTTATCACATAACTAATCATATGTTTTACGTTGATTAATTCGTTTCAATTTAAAAGTTTTTCCCAAGCATAAATAACATGGAGTGTAAATGTTTGCATAGTTTAACGTCAAGCAAAATTGCAATTAATTTTTATCAATTTATTGACATTTTCGTTTTTACGCTTAAATAGACATGTTTTTAATCATATTGCTTATAAATTGTTTATTTATTATTCACAGCTTATCATAGTTTTGGGTGATGAAAGGTTGAACATGTAAGGAAGGATTCTAAAAGCTCTCGTGCCTAGGCAATACAAAATTGTCATAAAAAAGCATTTATTACTACTAAGGGGAAAGGAAAATACTTTTTTGTTAAATAGACTTAAATCATCAAGGGTATCATCATCATCTTCCTCCTTATCGTACTCCGGTAGGGTCGGGGCGACAGGTTTTTGTCCTCCACATAACTCTATCATACGGCATCTCAGTCATCACTCCCTTCTTGATCATTTCACCATGTTAAGGGAATGTCGTTATCATATTTAATTAGACAAAAACCAGAAAGTCTCTACACGTTTTTAAGGAACCTCGAAAGTAATAAAAAGTATTACGTAGTTATACAATTTTATATGCTTCTGATTTATCAATGTGTTAGCAGAAAAGAGATGTTTTAATACTAAAATCACTCATTACAGCAAGCGGTAAAAACTCGTTCTGTAACAAAAAGGTTTTTTACGATATTTAAAAAGTGATGAAAATTAAAAACCCTTAACTCTGAAGCAGCGAGACTGTTAAAATTTTATAATCAATAACTTTATTAATTAAGACAATTAAGTTAGAAAAATAATTAAATGATCTACTAAAACATTTTTTTCTCACAGTTTCAGTTCTGGCAACACCAACGTTGAAAAAGAAAAAACCGTAACAGTTAGTACCCATTTTAACTGTATGTAAAAAAATACTTCTCATTTATTACGGCTATAACGTAAATAATTTGAGCATTTTAAAATGTTGCGGAACATCTTCATTTACATTTCGTAGCACCTCATTATTATAAAGGTCCCAATTTCCGGCCTTCGAGAACCTTCGATGAGGACACGAGATAATTTTGAGGAGTTAAAATTCTTTCTTAGCGTCGATAGACAGATTAAATTGTAAGGACTTAGTCGATTCAGAATTTCGACTACGTGTCACGATTATTACCTAAATTAGATTATTATCTTATTTCTAGAGTATCTGATTTCAAGATTTTTTTATATTACCAAAACAGAGAGACAGACAAATGGAATTTTTTGTCTGTCTATCCGTAAATACGTTTGTTTGGACGATTTGACTGGATTTTACTGGACATGTGCAAGAAGGAAGGAAGTAAATTTAATCTAAAATTTGAAAACATTCAATGTTTAAAATGATATATTCTAAGAGTTCTAGGGAATATAAAAAAGCAATCCTCGTTTAATTACTAGTAGATTAGACTACTCTAGATTCTGGACAATTAGACGCCTCAGGTTAATTCTAGGAACTGCTTACGTTTAATGTGATCACAATTTCTTTACAATCTTATGTTACTTCATTTAAGTTCTTACAACTCATTACTTAAATGAATACGCATTAAGTAAGATGTATTAAATATACGGAAACATGAGGTAATCCGTAATCCCTTTCAAACCTCCAAAACTTTGAAAAGCATTCCCTTGTACAGGTGTTTAAACTTTGATGTATTTACCACTAATCGAATATGTCTTGAGCGTCGGTGGTTCAGGGGTTTAAGCATTTGACTTGTAATCCACAGGTCCTGGGTTCCAATCCCGCCATGTACCAATGTGATTTTCGATTTTTCGAATCACATATGTACATAGTTTACTCAACGTTCTTATGTGTGAAGTCAATTCAATTATTCTATTTAAAATCTATTATTAAAATTAGCCATTGTCGTCATGATAAAATCTAGAGACTTGAATATATCCTAAATCAAGAGTGACTAAGTTATAGTCAACTACAGAACAGTTAAAATTGAACTAGTTAGTTGGATTATGAAGAAATTTGTCATCAATGTAGAAGATAGGCTGGAAGAACACATAGGCTACTTTCTTTTGTTTTTTTTATTATTCCACGCGGACGGAGTAGCGGGCGAAAGCTATTTTACTAATATTTAGTAAAGGTATGACGTCGGGGCCTTCAAGGGTAGAGTGAAAAGGTATTTATTAAGCTAACAAGTACCATCTTTCAACCACATCAAGTGGGATTGTGGTCTAGCACAGGCTTATCATAAAGAGGAAAGTTTTCTACCTTTGTATGTATTGAAATAACTCAAAAACTACTAGGAAGATTTAAAAAAATCTTTCATCAATAAAAAGCTACGTTATCTCTGAGTAACAGGCTATATTTATTACTATTTTTTTTAACTCCACAGTAAGTCGGAGGCAACAGCTAATTGAACATAAAATAAGACTTTTAATCAATAATTTTACCTTCAATAAATAAAATAATAATTACTTGAGTGTAAGTTAAAGAGCACTTCAATTACAGATTAACTCATTTGCCGGAGCGCGGGTGAGTTCAGTAAGATAAGGCACGTAGTATTTGAGCAAGGAATGATATCACTGCCTCTGACGCCGACATACCCTATTCTCAAAGAAATGCAATTTACTAATCTAAATCTAATACTCTTTACACTAAATCCGATGAATTATCCTTTAGATAGTATTGAGAAAATACTAATGCTAGATTAAAATGAAATTATTTAATTGTTGTTAATTGAATAAAATAATTAGACAAATTGTAAAAGTTAACATGATTCCTTCCCTAGATTACCTTACGGGAGTAGGCTAAGGTAGGGGAGGTGATGATCATAATTCCGTCCCTAGATTTTGTAGGAAGGGTTTTGATTATATTTTATTTAATGCTTTTCTTATTAGAAATATGATCTTTGTCTTTATAATACGAAAAATTTATGTACAATCGAATTTGTAATAAGTTCAATCTTAGGTTAATATTATAAATGCGAAAGTTTAGATGGATGTTTGTTAGAGTTTGTAGCCTAAACTGCTGAACAGATCTCGATAAAATTTGGCATAGACGTAGAAGATAGTCTGGAAGAACACACAAGCTACATTTGTTTTTTCTAATTCCATGCGAACGGAGTTGCGGGCGAAGGCTAGTAGAGCAATAAAATATAGTATAGAAAAGTTTCTATTGCACCCTAAGGAAGTATAAATGTTTGAGAAGATAAGTAATATAATAAAAGAAAACTGATATTGTCTGAATCTAATATCTATTGCCTTTGAATATTTATTACATGCGTCTATTTTATATTCGATAGTCGAGTCTGGATAATATGCACATCGATCTGTATAAATGGATAGGTTGCTTGAAAATGACAACTGTTACTTCGTTCCGATTTATACACGCCTGTTGATGTTAATAACAGTTAGGATGGGCGCATACCTGTGTTTAAGCTATAGCACAACAGTTGTGTCGATTTTCGATTGTTTCACAGTTCATTCAACTGTTTTGTTGCACAACTAAAAATCGAGTAGTGTACCTCCATATAAGCTCATAGGAATCAAAGCGAGACTAAACAGTTGTACGATAGTTTATTCAAAGGTGTCCTCTTAATTGATTGTCTATCATATATGTTTGATGAAGTAATGAATCAAAGTGAAACTTACGAATTTACGTAGGATATGTGATAGCATTTTTAATATCTCCTCTTATTAAAGTAATGTATACATTTTATGGATCATTTGGTATACCGTTTGCACGCTGACGTATTAATAAATATTTCTTATACGCGGTAAGTTATGCGTATGTACTTACAGACATACCTTAGTATGACCTTTTTGTGATAACTAAAAACCAACGTCATTCAAAGTACCGTTAGTGCCCTTCGCGGTGTTCCATTTACAGATTTTTTTTTCTCTTTATTTTTTATAGAGACTTTGTTTCTTAGAACATGCCAGTCCCATAATACCGTATACAAAATACCTGAACCATATAAATACAAAAAAGAAAAAGAAACAATGAAATTTCATAAAGAGTTATATAACATATACAAATTACTATAAATCCTTTAACACCAAGCTGCAACTTCGTCCACTAGATCCGTCAGTGGCTCGGCCAAGGATTTACAGAAATTGGCTTGTTCCTTGCAACAAGACATACTCCGCTTGATAGTATGTGTAGAAAATATACAAAGGACTGTAGCTAATGTGAATACCGCCAGTTTTCCTGATAGTACTTTTAAGAAGACAAAGAAACTAAAGTTGGGTAATATAACCCAAAAAGATAAAATTTCAATAACTACGAGGCTTATATGTGTGTTAGAATATACGAGTAGAATAGCAATAAGTATGTATATGTCTCCCTTGACGCAAAATTATCAATTTCATATGAAATTGATAGAAAATTGTTGTTACCGAAGCGTGACTTTCACACGAATCATAAGAAGATTACATTTATTACAAATGCTACAGAATTATTTCTGTGAAAACGTCTTTTGACAATATTAGAAATGTAAAAAAAAAAAGTATTACCATATAGTGCAATCAACTTATCTGACCCGGTAAGAGGACGTTGATATTGCGGTAAATTCGGTCATAAAACAGCTAAATCCTCAAGTACATGAATTATGACAGAATAGCTATAGTTCAACAAGAATCAGTGGCACTTTTTTGAGGTTAGTTAGATTCTTACCAGACGTACAGTTGCGTATTATTATACTCATTTACCAGTATACCAACTGGGACATATAAGTTGGCTGTACTACAAAGTTTTGTATTACACGATATCGTAAAAATATTGAACAATATTTGTCTTAAGGCCGACAACTGAAACGAATTACTTTCGTAAGTGCCGCTTAAAATCTGACGGTCGATAAAATTGTGTTACATAATCTCGTTTCAGTATATGTATAAATGCTTTCATTGTTTGTATAAATAAAGGATTTTCACTACAGCCAGGAGCCTACAATTGCTATCAGCTAAGCCTAGTATTAGAATATCTAGCATATTCTAATACTGTAAGAATCCTTTGGGAGCGCGCACCTCTATTATTCAACGTTCATTTTGACCGTTGCTTTATTATTTATAGACTACAGTTTAGTTCTGTCTGTGAAATATTATAACACTATAGTAAATAATGAGACATATTTTTCAATATATATAACTTGCTTTTGTTAGCGAATTTGTAAGGCAATCTGATGATTTCTAAATAGACTTAGTAGTTTTTGAGTTTACTCGTTGCATACAAAAATACAAATCTTTCCTCTAGATTATATTAGATGAGTTCGCCCGCCCGATATTAAAAAATATAGCCTATGTTACTCACAGATAAATTACCTTTCTAACAGTGAAAGAATTTTTAAAATCGGCCCAGTAGTTGTTGAGTTTATTCAATACATACAAAAATACAAATTTTTCGTCTTTATAATATTAGTATAGAGTATAGATATAGATATAGATATGAAACGTTTTATTTTTGTACTGATTGTTACATCTTAATGTGTTATTTGAGCACGTGCTTTGGTTTAAAATAATCTAACATTTTTTTACTTTAATATCAAAAGTTTAAATAAATAAAATAATGTTATTCCAAGGCAATAGAGTGGATTTTATACAGACTATCGTAATCAATATTTTTATAACTGCAAGTACGGCGGGCGTTATCCATATTATGATAACAGTATTATAAAAACATTCAAATTTGTGTAGACGAGTGTACCAGTGGTCGATTCAATGGCCATTGCTGTGTGACCGGTAAAGTACATTGTTATAAAAGTACAAGCCGTCGCCCGTGACTTTGTCCATATTGGATAAAAAGAAATCGAGAAGGCTATACGCTGTGTATCTATACTAATATTATAAAGAGGATAGATTTGTATTTTTGTATGTATTGTAATAACTCAAACACTCGATTTTAAAAATTCTTACACCGTTAGAAAGGTAATTTATCTGTAAGTAACATAGGCTATATTTTTTAATACCGCGCGGGTGAAGTATTTGATATTTTCATACAGATCTGTTCAGTCCATCTTGAGTTACATGCAAAACTATACATCTATTAAAACTTGTACATTTATAATATTAGTAAGTTTACTCTCTGTCTTTTTTCTTAATGTACAAGAACAATATTGCTATCTCTCTTTTATAAATAGTATAAGTGGGATAGCATTATTGTTACAAATGTAACATTTCAGTAATAGAAGATGAACCTTACAATATCAAACTTCAATCATTTTCTATTTTAAATTTGCAGTAAATTACAAAAAAAAGTATTTTTTATCCAACTTTTTGTCGTTATTATCGGTCAAAGAGTTATTATCTTGGTGCCAAAGAATAGGCTTAGAATATATGAACTGCATAATTTAAACATTTGTTTTCATTCTTAAAAATATCTTAAAACCAAATGTAAATAATTTAATGGAAGCCTTATCTTAAAAGCCTATTTTGTACTTCATTAATATATTCAAATATTTTTTTTGTTGTTCCATATCAAAGAAATTTATTTAACACGGAATATGGAATGTTGTTACCTTTAGTTGTTTAGTATTACTTAGATTTAATGTAATAAAGTGAAATGAGTTAGAACATGTATTTGAGGCTAATGCGATGTGCGCAGATCATTACGATATCTTCCTTCCATTAACATTGATCGATGGACCCGTCGGGAACTTATGCTTTTGCAACTCCGATCAATTTTACAGGATTCCGTACAACTCGAGAGATTCAATTTAATTGAGTAATACAAATACTTCAATTGATTATGTTACTAATCTTACTAATATCATAAATGCGAAAGGTTAGATGAATGGATGTTTGTTAGAGTTAGTAGCCTAAACCACTGAACGGATCTCAATGAAATTTGACATAGGGTGTTAGGTTATTGGGGACAGAATAAGAGAAAGAGGGTGTTAGGTTATTGGGGACAGAATAAGAGAGAGAGAGAGTGAGGGTGTTAGGTTATTGGGGACAGAATAAGAGAGAGAAAGAGAGAGAGTGAGAGCCCCCTAGCCGCGCGTATATGCTCGTATTATCTACTCCGTGGTGTGAGGTGACCCCTCCGTTCCGTACCTTTATTATACTGGTTTCAGCGAAAATTGCTTTTTGTTTGACGTTTAAAGCTCCGCACGGGTCGGATGGAGAGCTTTTATTCGGAGCTACGTTTCTGTAGATACACGGCCGGATGTATGTAGCTCACAACTGTAGCTTTTGTGAGCGACGACTTTTGTAACTTACTGTTACGGCTTAGAACTTGATTCTGGTGGGAATACTTTTTTCATTATTTTAAAACGGTAACATTGTAAAAGTACCTCTATAGTGAAATCTGTATTCTATCTTAAATCGGTTGAAAATAATTAAAAGTAACAATTGACGCTCTTAGCTAATGTGGATAAAATGATGTGTGATTTAGAATGGAAACAATGTAGAAATTCTATTGTTCTAGAAATTCTATGTCATATAAAAATCCGCTTAGCATAATTATTTCGTGACCCGCGTTGCAAGATGGAGACAAAAATCTGCCATCTATGCCAGGTAGACGCTGCGGCGTATTCCCCCCATCTCCCAAACCCCCCTTTGTCCTCGGTAATGAAGATTATCGACGGAGGAAACGGCGCTACCGATGCCGGGGGTCGGCGAGCAATTACTTGATTGGTTTTTGGTGTTTTGTTTGAACTGGAGGAACTAAGGGACCTTGTGGAGTGAGGCTCCTTTATAAGTTTCTACGCTATAAAGATTACTTCTATACAGGAGAAAGATTTAAGATATAACATTCTTAATAAAGATCCGTAATAGCTCAGTTATTAGACGTCTTCACAGAATAAAACATCTAAGCTTTAATAATTTTAATGCAAAAGAAAGCAGATATTTAGCGATCGTCGTTTTTAATTTAAATTGACAATCTGTACACTTAAACCAGAATACCGTTGTCTTTTTTTATGTATACTAAAAAAACAGTCAAACACAAGCTCGTCGGAGGGCCGGAGAAGGAAGTGGCACAATGCGACGTGAACGCGCGGATTAGATTCAAAGCGTTCGGCGATCTTTAAATAGATAGCGGCCGCGCTAAGTGACGCCAATTAGCCGGAGGCGCGCTCTTCGCCGCGGCAGGCCGGCTTTCTGTCACTCCTGGAATTGCCTCCGTTTAAATTATACAAAAAAGGATTGCATATTCATCAGTCTTAAAACGTAGATAGGACAATAAACTTATAAAGATCTATGTAACGTTCGGATTTTTTCTCAAAATTTGAGCAAATTGTTGATTCACTTCATACATGTAATTCCTGACACTTAAAATTTATGTTAAAGGATCCATGTTGTATTCGTTTTATCATAATTAAGCCGGCAAAGTTGAAGATTGTCCCCACGCCCGCTCGTCTCTATAATGCTCCCCCTCATTTTCAACATAACTGGTTCATTTCACCCTTCCCCTTGTGATGTACTTTCCCATATCAAACTCGCACAAACTAAGTTCATTTTGATGTTGTCTAAAGGAATGCGGATTATATCAGGGCAGATATGGCCGCTTTATGAAGTTGTGCGTGTTTGTGGAGAGTTGATGAGGCGTTTTCTTTGAAGACAAGACGAAACTTTACTTGATTTAGGTAAATTGGTGTTTGTATGTTTACCTATACATTTGTTTTGTAAGTTTGTATAGTTATGATTAATATATTAACTGTTTTGATATATTTATATTTCACGGGATTTAATAACAACGTAGGTTGTCTGTGGAATATAAGATGCTTGATAAGTGTAATGTAAATTTGACTTAAAAACATTTTATAAACTTATTTTTAAATGCAGTCAACTATTAATCTTAAAAAGTCTCTACATTAAGTTTCCCTGTTCCGTACAAAAGTCAATCGACTTTATTTCGTCCCCTCGTTTGTGAGATATTTACGCGACTCGACGTAAAAATATCTTCACTAACTTACGCAAATGGATACATTAGTCTGACTAATATTCATTTGTAGCGACCCCAGCGCCCTCTTTGATATTATTTCGGAAGGTAGTTAACGCAGATGATGTCCGATCCTGTATCACTTAGATTTTTTTTTAGTAAAAAACCGATGCTTTTACAGGAAAAAATGAGTAGATGTCGCATCCCATTTGGAGCACTTAAGAGCCAACCATTTTGCTTTTTTATACCCCGAAAGATTTTTATTTACAGTTAGCTCTCTGTTATAATTTAGTTACAGACGCTTCGTTTAGTGAAGGATGGTTAGAAAAATACATGTGTTTGGGTGTCCTCAATGATGTAAAAAATCAATTTATAATGAAAAGATTTCATCTATGGATAAAGAGGGTTGAAGTTTTCTAAACATTGTAAGAAAAATATCAAAGATTAGAGAAGTTAGGAAGCCAGAAATAGATTATTAGATGATAAAGTAGTAGAAAATTTACTACTAAAAGCTATACGAATAGAAGGAAACAGGCTTTATATGACGTAAATGCGAAATAAACCAATTTTTAACTATGAAGTACTAACAAAAAGTTAATACTAATATCATATTATTGAATAATTGAGTTCATGCATTACAATGAGTCTTCTAATTTTTTATAACTAAGATAATATATGAGCAAAATTTAAAAAAAAATGAAAATTAGTATTTAAGAGTCATGCAGATAGCATTAAGAACTCAAGGTTGCAGACTGAATTTAAAACAATAAATAATAAAATGATGGGAAAGTGTATTGTAAATAGTTACAATTTTAGCGAAGAGTAGAAGAGAAGAACACATAGGATTTTGATTTTTTCCACGCGGATGAAGTCGCGGGCGGTAGCTAATAATATAAATGCGAAAGTTTGCGGTTTGCGGAACTGTCTGGAAGAACACACGAGCTAGTTACTTTTTTTTTTAAATTTGTACGAATAAAGTCGCTGGCCAAAGCTAGTAACATGTTTTCAGTTACACACGTTTGGTATTTAAAGGCCAAAAAGGCGCAAAAAATGAAGAATTTTTATTATAGCTACCACTAATGTTGGAATTCAAGTTATTTGCATAATTTTAGTATTTGTTGCGTGCGAGGTGTAAAAATATGAGGAAAACAATAATATGTCTTTAATTTTGAGTTAATTTTCCTTAAACGTATGTTAGTTTATGTAACGAAAAGATTTGTTTTTGATTATCATACGCTTTTTTTTTTATTTTACATGTCAGGCTACAGAAATATCGACTTTATATTGCTCGTGTTAAGATCGTATTTGTATTGACTTGTCATACATTCGTATCTACAGATGTCCTTATTTGCATCTGTCTGGAGAAAATTGTAATTTCAAATATGCAAACTTTGCAATCGCATTGTGGTGTCACTTGCAAATGTCTTAGTCGATAAATAATATATGACTAGTTTTCGCCCGCGACGTCCTCGTGGAATTTAGAAAAAAGCAAAAGTAGTAGTGAGTGTGTTCTTCCAGAGTATGCTCTACATCTATGCCAAATTTCATCGAGATTCGTTCAGCAGTTTAGGCTACAAACTCTAACATCCATCCATCCATTCAAACTCGCATTTTCAGATCAGTGACGAGTATATTTTGAGTCACGTTCCTTAATCTTACTAGTATTAAAAATGTGTAGATGTTGCGAAGTTTTTTTATTCCTTGCAGACAAAATCGCGTGCCACAGATAGTATTGTAATATTTAAACAAGTCGATTTCGTAGCTTTATTGGATAATATGTTACTCGCAGATAAATTGCCTTTCTAACGGTGAAAGAATTTTTAAAATCGGTCCAGTAGTTTTTGAGTTATTTCAATACATACAAAAATACAAAT
>JAOCNA010000015.1:282654-294087 GCA_026546675.1 Papilio helenus | reverse complement strand
GCATTCGACTGCAGATCGAGAGGTCCCCGGTTCAAACCCGGGTGTCCACTGAAACTTTTTGTCAATATTTTATATCCATAATTTGAAATTCATCGTGAATTTCCTCATCGGAAACGTCCATGGCTTAAGATTTTTCACAGAGGTTACTTAAATTAACTTTTACAAGTTTATTAAGAGCGTGCGCACATCTTTGACTAACTAAACTATCGCACAACTTTTTAGTCTCGCTTTGATTTGTATGACCTTATATGGAGGTACACGACTCGATTTTAATTGAGTTGAATTTGTTGCGAAACAATTGACAATCGTACAACAGTTGTGCGCTCTCTTACCTAATAATGACTCGTATATGTTGTAGTATAAAACTGATGAAAAACAACACAATTGTAAAGTCCTATAAGAGCGTTTTAAAGTTTAAATAACTTTAGTTGTTCTGTTTACTTGCACTAGGAGTATTCAAGTTGAAGATTTTATTCCTTTTCTACGATTTCACCGTTAAGTACTAGAAGTTATGTTTACGAACTCAACAATCTATGAGATAGAAATGCATTTGTTGGTTTCTAATATTGTTTACATATCTACATTTAAATAGATATAAAAAATCTATAAATAATACAACTTTTCGATTATTTTAACGTAAAAATAGTATTTATAAGTTAAAAAATGTTATTGCATACCATTCTCAACATTTCTGTAAGAATTATTTTCTTTGTAAAATACAGATATGAGATAAATCCTTATAACTTAATGTGTACAATGTATGCTCATTAAGTTACGATGTATTTCTACTTAGATTAGGGCCGTTACATTAACAGATATCATTAGTTGCGTAGATTGCAAAACATTTTTCTTCCAGTCTCAAGGGATGGTATTGTGATTTAAAAACATTCATATGCGTACAAAGTCATGTGTTTCATTCTTAAAATTACAGCCGCACCTAGAAACGTTAAGTGACTACTAAGCGGGCTCCCTTCCTTAGCTACAATAGCTTAATCAATCTAGATGCTTCTGTTTAAATACGCACAAGAGGACTCTGAGTGAGCAATGAGATGTTTACGCCTAGTACAGTAGGTAAGTTACACTCGACTGGCCATTGATTTTGACTCGCTGGCGTCTATGCTATGCCAGTTCGATGCTGATTTGCGTGCTACTGTACTGGAATAATATGAAAGCATTGTTACTAAAAATAACCAGTTAATATTTTTACCACATAGTAGTAAAACAGCATGATACAAGTCAAATAACACTGGCCATCTTAACAGCAGGGATCAACAAAATTGAACATTTTTTTCTTTATTATAAATCGGTGTTTTTATCACTCTAGTAATAATTAATAATAAAATGAAACTCAAAACATATGTGTAAATATGTTATCAAGAAACAATTTTTTTTAGACAATAGAATTTTTATATTTAAGAGTGACATATTTCTTGTTAAGCATGGACAGAAAGTTTATTTTGATAATAGAAATTAATTAGCGTCCCTCACAAATGTACACAAAAGGCAGAAGAAACGACCACTCAATTTAAATGCGGTCCCATTAACATGTTACGATAAATGTGGCGTGCTATTTGCATCATGAATTTACAATTACTTCATACCTCTCAAAATAACCAATTATTCAAATATATACGTTGGTAAAACGAAAATAAAAGACAGTCTAAATTAAAATAACTTTTATTATTAACTAATTAATATAACTGACATAATAGAAACTTGGTACAGATTAAAAAATTGAGAACGACAAACAAACCAAAAGAATAACAAGTTTTATCACATATATGTGTCAAGATAAACTATACCTATCTCTTTCTCTCTCAGTATCTTTGCACATGAAAGGAAAATGCGCCAACTTCAGTTGAATTGTCTGTCTCTGTCTTTCTCTTTCTTTCCTATCTTGTCCTAGTAGTCGAGAGCACAGAAGAGCGCGACTCCTCGCTTGATCCAGTGCGCTTGTGGCTTGTGCGTGGCCAGTTCTATTGTCATCACGTAGTTGGTGGAGTGGCCGGTGGTGGACAGCGTGCCAGCGCGTAGCAGCGTCTTGTACGTGGGGCACTCGTACAGCCCCTGCTGCAGCTTGTGACCCTGCTCCGGCTTCATGTAGATTATTGCCATCTCTAAAATAGAAAAGAAGTTTACACAAACTAGGATGAAATATATGTGACAATTATCATCTTTGAATGGGCTCTTAATACTCGTAGATGCTTATATAAAAAGCTGTGACATAGTGACTTGTTCATTAAATTTTCTTTCTTTGATTTCGCCTGCAACTTCATCCACAAGAAATAAAAAAAAATGTTCTACATCTGTGCCAAATTACTCAGAGTTTGTTAAACCGAAGAAACGTACTAACATCCATTCATTCATCTAAACGTATGCATTTATAATATTAAGTATGAAATATGAACTAACGTCTAAATTCTGTTGCTTAACTCCATATACAACATTTAATTACCAGTGTACAATTCCTTAGCTCTGCTCTCCTCCAGTGACATATCGCCCATGTTCCAGCGCGCGCCCTCCAGGTACAAGCCGCGCACGCAGCATCCGTCTTCCGGCTTCTTCGGTGGTGGCCCCGCCAGAGGCTGTGACAGAATTACAACAACAAATACACCCCTAGTTTATTTGTATTGCATCATGACCAGCGCTATTGTATATACTAATATCATAAAGAAAAAAGATTTGTATTTTTTTAAATAACTCAAAAACTACTAGGCCAATTTCAAAAATTCTTTCACCATTAAAAAGCTATGTTATCACTGAGTAACTTATATGTTTATTACTTTTTTTTTAATCCACGCCGACGAAGTCTCGAGCAACAGCTAGTCGTAAATAACTACTTTCCTTCTTTGTTTCTTCTTTCGCCCCAACTGATAAATTTCCCCTGAAATTTCTTACAGTTGACATTTCAGTGATAAACGGAAGAGACTAACCTCAAAAGCGTACGATATGGTGTCGATAGCGATGACGTGCTTCCTTGCGTAGTTCTGCAGCGCCCCGGTGAGGAACGCCTGCGGGAAGTAGAATCCAGAGATCCAGAACACCTTGGGGATGCCGCCTTCCGCCCACTGCTGCATGAACAGGACGCGCTGGCACAGGTCCTTCACCCATGCACCTGGACAATAGATTATAGTTATCGTAACAGCCATATACCATTAAAATCTGGTAATAATAGTCATTATAAGTCAAAGGTGTGCACGCTCTTAATGGTCGATACAATAGGCTTTTCCCATGGGTCCTCCCTCACAAAATATTTCTTTAAATTCCTTTCCTCCAATCTATTGAAATACCCCTACCCTTACCACCAAGATATCTTAAAAGTAGGACTAAACCACGTTTCACGACCAAATTCTATTAGCTGATAAAAATTTAAATACCCAAAGGTTTAAGTGAAGGGTAAGCCTTCGAACTCCACATGTTGGGCACGACTTGCCGCGTCAGGCTGCCCGCCATACTCTCCAGAGCCTCCGACATCACCACGAGCCCTTTTAGGGCTTTTAATAGATCCCTATGTATCAGATAGATTCGTTTAATGGCCGGCGTAATAAAATATGTTAATATTCAAAATACAATTACAAATTGTAAACTTACTTTAAAGAATTACCAATGGCAACCAACAATTTATTATATCGGATCGCTTCTTGTATCAGCACGGTATTCAATGATTCTTTATACGACACAGGATAGCTAAAAAGATGTACAATTATTAACTCCCCAATTCTTTATTATCACGTAATTGCCGTAATTCATTTTAGTATGATAATATAGATCATTGAACGTGTTCAAAATCTTGCTTACTTAGTAGCAATGTATTGTTGATCAAGCAAATGTGGTAGCACTTCTAAAATATCTTTCGCCGCGCGCTCCGTCATCTCCTCAGCCGACATTCCCTCGCCGCTGCTTACCTCCTTTGGTTGTAGATCACGTAAAGTACCTTGTGAAAATAAATACATTAATAACTATTCTATACATAATCAAAAAATGTTCCTATGTTCCGATTTCATTATTGGAATCCAATTTCAATCTCAAATTTAATAGAATTTCCTTCAAAATGATTTACACCATCACATATTGATGCAGATGTAATAAGGGAGGCAATATACCTTTTGTAACATCAAATAGTAAATTATTGCATACTAACTGACGTTCTGGTTGGTCTCGGACACGGCGTAGCTGATGTTGGCGTTGCTGTGCAGACCGAAGAGCGCGGGGTCGTCGTTCAGCGGCAGCGTGCGAATGTACTTCGTGTAGTCCTCAATATTCGCCCCCGAAGGTTGCTAAACATCATTACACCAATAAAGAAGTAAAATCAATTGTCAAGTTTTAACTTAGGTTCACTTATCTATAAGTACCTGATTGCCTTTGTGTTACATGTAACCTTTAAAGTGCAATCGCTTAATTATATCTCCTTAGGGTTATAACCTGTTTGTAAGCGCCGCTCTCGTCGAAGTAATACCGTTCGCTGAGCACGGCGATGTTGTAATAGTCCGCCAGCAGGTAGAGCAGGCAGCGCCGGTCCCAGTCGTCCGTCACGCGCCCGCCGTAGTTAATGTGCCCCGCAGTGTACGTCAGCATCTAGCCCATGTTAGTATCATCAGAGAAATATAGCGAACTATGCATACACATATCCATATTCAGCGAGTAGTAACCCTTAAGAACTTACCCTGAGCGGCACCTCGATGTACTCAGTAAGGAACATGTGCAGCTGTGAAATGCAAATGCGCAGATCGCCGTCTGTGAACTCGTATGGGATATTAAAGCCGAGCGGACCGAACTTGCGTCGTTCCAGCACTACGCCGTGGAACAAACACAGAGAGAACAATAGCCACTGCAACACAATTTACAAAATCTTCTTTCGATGCACTATTCAAGGAGATATTGTAGTAGTAAAACTTAGGAAATGTGATAAAACCTTAAAATTCGGCACTTTGGTGTCACCAGAATTTATATAATCATTGAAATCTGGAACTTGATTCATGTAAGCTTTAAGTAAGTTTGCTTTAATCCCACGCGGGGGCTCCACTGTCATTTTATAACCTGAAACAGAAAAGAAACAAAGCAAATATCAAAAACTGAATCTTCTTTAATAAGGCTTCACAAAATAATCATTCAAAGACGTATTACCATTCTGTAGTAAGGCAACGGGGAAGAATGGCGAGGGAGTGGAGGTGAGCCACAACCGAAAGTCCTTGTGCACGGCTTCTGGCTGAATGTGTTCAACATTCACTTCCAGAACTGGCATCCAAGATGGCGATAAATGACAATTCTGTAAAATACAGTAAGTCATTCAAATAAACCTTGACGTAGCGTCTAGACGTTCATCACGTGTTACGTTACCTGAAAGAAGACCCAATTGCCGAAATCACAGCCATTCCGCATCATGCTCTCTGCAAGTGGACCCTGTCCCTGGCCTAGTGATATGCTCTCGAAACGCTTACCCATCTTCATTTTATCGGCAAATTTCAATAAATCTGAGAACCAAAAACATAAAACATACATAATACTAATTTTAACAAAGCTGCGAGCATCATAAATAGGCACGAAAATTTCTGGAGCAAATTTATTTATTCAGACATTCACTTGTTTAGTTACATTTTGGAAGATTTTGGTACATGTATGTATGTGATTACCAGCAGCAGGGTCTGTGCCGGTGGAGAGCACGAATATGATGGGCGCGAGGGGGTCAGACTCGCCGTACAGAGCGGCGAGGTCGGCCGGCTGCGGCTCCACGAAACGTGCGCCCAGGCTCACCACTACATAATCCTGCACGGCATTAAAAATAACAACTTTGGTAGATAGTCCTTAATAGCACCAAACAAAGGCCACCAGACCAATTACAAAAATTCAGTCAGATCGACTAAGAAAACTAGAATTAAGTTACCAAGTAACCATTACCTGGAAACCGGGTATGACTTTGTCGGGGCGCAGACATTTAAGCACCAGCAACTTCTGGAAGGAGTCTAGCTGACTGTCCAGAGGCTTAGGGTAGGGCATTCTGTAACACAGTATCGTTGTATCGTCTCCTAACTGTAAGGTTCCGTAAGATCAAAAAATTGATGTGATTACTTATGTGGATTCCAGGCCTCATAGTAAGTGCGGAAGAATTTAGTGTACTCAGGGAAGTCTTTGACAAACTGGTTCATGCTGGGCACTGATCCCAGCTGTTGCATGTCAAGCCACATGCGTTCAGATATCCACTTCGGCTCCGGATTTTCCATTTCCTAAACAGAATCTTACTTGAACCACAAAATTAATCCTTCATGGTATTAAGTTTTACCAACAATCTGCAATTGAAATTGGTAAAAGTTGATATAAAATATTTTAGTTACTTCCTCAATCTTGCCTCCGATGAGCAGAAAGTTGTACTCGTTCATCTTGATAATGCCTTTGTCTAGATTGATACGCGCGGCGAGCAGAAACGCGAACAGCAGCTTGTGCCGTTCGAACAGGCTGCGGCACACGTTTTGGTACAGCAAGAAAGTGAAGTGCTCGATTATTATCTCCACGCGCTCCATTATGTCCTCTGAGAAAAAAAAGACGGAGAATTAGTCACAACTGATTAACAAGGTCCTTACATCAATAACTTATAGAGACTACAATTAAAAATCATAGTATGAACAGGATGACACCATATGGGCCTGCTAAAATATGAAAAGTCTGTTTGAGATTCCCAAAGTTTTGGATAAGGATGATGCCTACTATACATCTGTGCACTTACCAACAATTTCGGTCTCAGCCATGCTTCTGATAAAGAGTTTGACGAACCACTCGAGCGAGTACTGGTACATTGGGTCCACGTTGGCCATTCCCGACAGGCAGAAGAACAGAATTTGTCCCCTGTTGGCAACCGGCACGTAGTCGAGACGAGCTTCATCGATCTCCTTCGAAGTCCGCTCAATATCTTCGACTTTAACCTATAGAAGAGTAACCTTTCAACACATATGTACCGTGTTGAAAATTTCATCAATTCATGCTAGGGCTTATAATTCTCTTTGTCTCTGTCTACTTAGTCAATTAATTAGACTAACAATTATCTCAGCGCTCTTTATTTTGATCGCCTCTAGAGTCAAGATGAGCGGCAAGTCGTCTACGGGTGAGCCTTCGCTGTTGGAGAGGCCGTACAGGATGTCAGACTGCATGTCGGCCAGCTGCACCGCCATCTGCGCGCGCGTCACAATCAGCTGCCCGCGTAGCTCTTCTAAGTCTGGTCGCTCCTGCGCCACCACTATAGACAGCAGCTGTTCTGCTAGACCACTGTGAATCAAAAGACGTTAACATTTTAACATTAAAAAGGAAGAAGAAAATTGCAAAGAGCTTAAAGAGCCAATAGTTTACTCTCTGTTTTATTTATTTATACCCAGGGATAATTTTGTTTCAGAAAAACAGGTACGTTGCCTTCCTTTAATCGACGAAGGAGAGATTGCACAGCCAGAGGATATTTCCCTTTATCTTTAGTATTTATTCTTCAGTAGGTAATGCAATAACCATACCTTGGCACGAGGGCAAAGTTGACAATCTGCACTTTGACAGAAGTCTCTGGCGTATACTTGGGGTTCGGCAACTTGGTTGTAATATACAGACGAAAGCCAGCCGCGAAAGGAATGAGGGAGTCTCCGAGTTTTAGTACCAATTGTCCCGCTTGCCGGAAGTATTGACGCTGCAAAATAATACGCATTTTTACGCCGAAGTTAACAGTTATCTCAACTAAAACGGGACTGTAATTACGACGCTAATGAGTTAATTCTAATAAATCACCTTTAAAACTGGGTCTAGCGCTGGATCCAGTTCTTGTCCGACATTCTCCAGCAAGAGGGGTTTGCCAAACCGCAGAGCGGACTCGAAACTTCTTAGCAGGTCCCTATCGTTTGGCTTGCACACGATCAGCCCTTCTATTTTACCCTAAAGGTAGAATACGGATTGATACGGAGAAATAAGGAAAACAACTAAGAATTATTCCACGTAAAATCAAATACCGAGTGTTTAACAACTCGATAGTACCATAGCTCTAATCCACTTATTGGCCTGCGTTTGAGGATCGATGATGAGGGGCCAACGGCGCGAGTTCGTCATCAGCACTGCAGACTCTACCGACAGCGGGTCCCGGGGCAGACCGTACATCTGCCACGTCCTGTTAAACATCAGATATCGCTTAAACACAAACAAAATTTACTGTTAACTATCGTCATTGGAGTACTTTTAAATTTTATGGTATGGAAATAATCAAGCAGTCTGTATATTTATATCGTAGTCATTATTGAAGTTGATTACTTACCTTATCTGTACAGCATCACCCAAAACCGAGAGTGGCGTAGCACCGTCTGTATGTGGTACTGCTACTTCCTATATAAAAGTTAGTTTTGTTTTTTACTTTTTATCATTATCATTAAGACTAAATGATGTAAAAAAGATAATGGTTCTTACTATCATATGTTTTATCCATACAATCATTAATTCTTTACGAAACTCTTCGGTGAATGGTGTTATGTAGCCAACGGCGCCTACAAACAAACAAAACAAGCCAACGGTTTAAAAGGGCGCTCAATTAAATCAGAAAGATATAGGTTGCAGTACTTACAGGCGCTAAGAAGAATATCTCCAATCAAATTAACTATAGCTACATCCAAGTCTTTGATGGTTTGAATCCAACGAACTCGTTCGCTGGACAAGCCGTTAAGCAATCTACAAGAAAAATATCATAAATCCATATTTCAACATAAATTCAGACAAATATAACCTAACCTATCAAACACAATAACTTCATCTAGACCTGTTAGCTCGATCCATTCTCGCCAGACATTGGTTGATGTCATCTTCCATTCTCTTCTTTTCTTCCTCTTTTTCCTGTAGGTAAGCATTTAATTTGGCAATACCCATCAGCAGGGCTTGCATTTTTGCCTTAGCATTAGCCAGTACGGCTGAAATAAGATTAGATTTATTCATACCAGCGAACAAACATCTTCATACAATTTTAATTTATATGATAAATTACCTTCTACTGCAGCGAGCTCTTGCGTCGCTCTGGCGAGAGCCTCCTTCTTAGGCGCAACGGCTTTGTTCACGTGATAGTATTTGTACATGGCGTGCACCCACATGCACAGCGACATGCAAGCTTTCGACACCTACCAACAAAAGAATAGAGAAGCTGAATTATTGCATTCAGGGCAAAGATAAACCATACTTATAAATATCTCAAATTCAACTTCTACCTAAAATGGACATTAAATGTAACAAATGTTTGTCTTATCACCTTTTGAATCTTAGCAGGTTGGTAATCAGGATTGTTCACGTAGCGCGTCAATTTCTTGATCATATCCTCAGTTATACTCTCTTTATCATACTTCATCAGCGAATCCAGGAAGCCACCAGGATCGGCCAGCATCTGAGACCCTGGCTTCCAGTAATTCAGAACTTTTTCACCGAAGTTCGCTCCAGGCTCCTAAATCAATTCACGGTCATAATTAGATTACTTCTAAAAAACTATGAAGATGTCATCTTATTAAGAATTTGTCCATCATACACACTTTTATAGGCTTAATGTCAAAAACTACGCAGAGTGTTTCAACAACAAGCATGACTCCAGCCGGTGGCTTCTTTAGCGCCTTCACTTCAACTATGTCGTTCTTGTTCAGTTCTTTCAGTGCTTTCTCTGCGGCTAATAAAGCCGGCATGGCCTCGTCTGTGGAAAAATAAACTTTACATTCTAGTAATGTCATTTATAAATTAAATAACATAAGAACATAAACTAACCTAAGTCTTTTTGCGCCTCCTCAGCCATCGCCGAGGTTTCGCCGGCCATTTTCTCCGCCACTGCTTGTTCTTTTTCTACTTTGATTCTGGCTTCCTCTGCAATGGCCTAAATAGTAACACTTATATTGATTTCTTCTAACTTTTGTTAATATGATGTAATGTCTCAAATAACAAGAAGTAAAGATTTACAGTGTCTGTCGCGATCTGCTCGATGACTTTTTTGGTCTCCTCCGCGGCGCGCTCCATCATCGGCTTAAGCTCGGCCAGCTCGATCTGCAACTGCTTCACCTCCACTTCTGTTTGGTTTAGTTTGTTTAAACCTGCCAAGATTACCTTATTTGTTATCGTTGAGGTAAATCCAAAGTACTCTATTATCAGGATCCTACCAACCTTTATATATCGGTTCTAGAAGTCCCCTACCTTATCCTACTCCAGTAGTGCCGGCGCACCGGGTTTCCGTCTTCCAAATAACTCTATCATCCGCCATCTGTCATCACTTCCTTCTTGATCATGTCACCTTTCACACAATCCATCTATCTTTTTCTAGGTCTACCTCTACCTGTGTACCTCCACACACATGTGTCGGCTCTAGAATCTAGCACTAAAGTTTGTTAACTGGTTCAAAATCTATAATATGATTTCGTACGAATAAAGAATGAAGAAAAAATACTATACCAGTTTTCAACGCGTTAGATTCCTTTAGAATAGCAGCTTGCTTCTTCTTGAACATCTCAGCGTATGCGGCGAGCATCTCCATGTAGGACATGGGAGTGACGTAGTTGAGGCGGTTCAGCTGCGCCAGGAAGCGCGTGCTCGCGTCCACCACGCTCTGGTGCGCGAAGCAGCACACCGACTGATACAAACGTAATACTAGTAAATAGCATACTTGTATCCAAACAAATATAAAACACCATCTTTATTTATTTAATTTAACACTTTTTACATAGATAAAACAATAATAACAACTTATAATAAGCTACTAAAAGATTTGCGCAAGGGCGGCCTTTTTGCTATGAGCACAATCTTACAGGCAACTCTGTGGGACAGGAGTCAAAACGTTTTTGACGTGAAAGAGTTTTTTTTATTTTACTCACAACCATAGCTGTAATAACAGTGTCGTTCGTCTGCAGCTCGGGCATGTTCTCGAAGAAATGTTTGGAGACAGACTCGAGCGCTGTCTTGGGCCACTCGCTGAACCAGTCGATGGTGCAGCAGTTCACCAGCGAGGGAAACTGGCGCAGTCGTGCTCGGAATATCTACTCAGAAAAAACAACACTAAAATCATAAAAGAACTTATAGTTTGTGTATTGTTTTTTTTTTCAAGTCTTAAAAGCGCGCCCACACTTGACTAAACTATCACAACTGTTTAATCGCCATTAAGCAGTTGCGATAGTTTTATTTAGATTTGATTCCAATTAGCTTATATGGAGCGCACACCTCTCGATTTTAATTGTACGACTAAACAGTTGAATTGGCTGCGAAACAATCGACAATCGCACAACAGTTGTGATATAGTTGAGACAAAGGTGTGTAAATAAAAGTAAAAAAGTAATGTATTAAAATTTCGTTAAATTTTTTACTCTGCAATCAACTACCAACAGGCTTAGAGAGAACAAAAATATTAATTAAATCCGGTCAATTCATTCAGCTATGGTATAAGTAAAAATTCATATAAAATTTAATAGA
>JAOCNA010000015.1:148624-161596 GCA_026546675.1 Papilio helenus | reverse complement strand
TATTTGTCAATAATTTTAGTTTTTTTAGTAAAAATGCCAATATATTTTGTTCATTTATGATTACCTAAAGCTCATGTCATCAATGAGAGTAGTCTCGGGATGGGTTCAACAGAGAACGATTTCACCGAATACGGTGTCGTCCAATAAAAAATTGACAAAGAAATGCTCCACAAAAACAGTTCTTATTCCAAGGTCTTAAGGAGGAAATTCCATTTTCTTCTGATAGGAAATACCGCAAATAAACGGAGTACGCGGCTAAATGGGATAGCCTTGTGTTTGCCATCCATTTCGTCAGACGCGTGCGTAGAATTCGAAGATTTAAAACGATGTTATATGTAGATTTGGGAGAACTGCTACCAATTTTATTTTGTTTTATTGGTAGAAAATAAATAAACACATTCACTATCACTTCTTCATTATTACATTTAGGATTAATAGCAGAACCATTTTAGCAATTTTTTTGAAGTTAGACTTCTAGAAGTAGTCGAGTTCAATATTTTTAAACATATAGAGCACTACGAAACGTCGACTTCGCTTCGTAAGTACCGCTTATCTAACGAACGTCAACATTTTAATGGAATTTGAAGTTTAACCGTGACATAAACATTTAAGACCCCAATGAATCAAGCTACAAAAGTTGATTTGAATGCAAAATGATTCAAAGGAATTCTCTTCGCATTCGATAGCCTAATTGAGGAAAGTCGTCATATTAAAATCACGTTAAGTTTCCAAGTCAAGTAGTACGCATAAAAGTTGTTATTTTATGCAAAATATAAAAAGAGAAAAGAAAATATCGTAACATTATCGAAGTGTAACAATTGGTGTGTACCTACATTATTTTCGGCGGCCTATCGGATACGAAAGACCTTTGTTAGGGATCCGCCTCGTGTAAATATTGCGAGGGCATCAGGAGATCCTAAACCCTTGTTTCGTAAACGGCGGACGACGTTACAAATTTATGTTTATTCAAAGCTTCCACTAAGATTTTCTGCTTACGTCGTTAGCTTTGATATCTTTTTTCAACGGATAAAAGTTGGAGTTTGTTTTATTGGAAATCAGTCGAAAATTCCAGAAGGAATTGCAGAAGCAAGATAATATTACTTTCTTTCTTAATTACATCTTAGCTAGTCATTTATTTATTTGTTTTTATGACGTGTGATACAAACTAAACATGTCCATTTTGAAGTGAACCACAGTCGATTTCCGGGCAACAGCAACTTAAATTATATAGTTAAAAAGCAACACGGTATACTCTATAAGCATGAAGTGTAATAAAGTTTACTTTAAAATAAATAAAGATTAAGAAAGGTTCTGACCTCCACTCCCAGGGGGTTACAAAACTTAGGTAAGCAGAAATTTGAGATCGATAATTCCGTTCGACCGCTAGTCGTCAATATTTAAGCAATGAGTAATATTCTGTTGTAAATTAGTTACATAAAATATTATTAACAATCTAAATCTGCAATAACGTAATTAACTATACAAATAAGTTTAAAGGTTCAAATTCGTAGTTCAAATGACCCAATTTATAATATACGTTCATTAATGTCGGGCTACACGTTGTGCAAAGCGACATGGACGAATGTTTATACATTTATTAACACTGAATTATATTAATATCGATATGAGTTATATTAATGAAATGGGTTCGCCCATTGAACGAAATTAGAACATAGATTGTATTCAAAGATTTTTTTTAATAAAAACAAGTCTGCCAGTTCGTTTCCTAATCACTAAGAGCAGCTCTATGGGATTTTTCCCCTATGGGAAAATCCCCCCCCTCCTAATAAAGATTTAAAAAAAAAAACAAACTATTACCCGCAACTCCGTCCGCGTGGAGTTAAAAATATTATATAATTGCCAAATTTCATAGAGATCCGTTCAGCCATTGAGGAGATACCTTCTAAAAACATCCATCCAAATATACACAGATAACAAAATGGACTTTTTCTCCATTTTGTTAATTTAAAAAAATAAACTGAATAAATCAAAACAATTAATGAAAAGCTCTATTTCTCTACCGTATCTTATTACGTCGTCATATTATTAAAAAGTATGGAAAATAATTTGATTCTGCGAATGACGCTGGCGGAATCCGCACGATCTCTGATTAACATTTTCTCAAATTTTTCACATGGCTTGGTATTTTTTTTTTTGCAAATGAAAAATATTTCATCGTGATAACAATATTAAAATCTGATAACAATCGTTTTGTATTATTACAGACTTTTATAAGGATAAGATACGAACATTCTATCACATAGCTTCAATATTGAAGTTACAATTGATGTTAGTAAAGTTTCAATAATCTATTATTAAACCTTAAGTAAATATCTTTCAGGTTTTTTGATCTGCTCCTAAATCTTTCGATTCAATTACACTAAAAGAAGTACATCTATAAAATCCTAGGATTCCGACATGCACTCTAACTAAGTAAATAGTTTAGACGATAGAGATCAATACCATCTCAGTCTAATAATTTCATAAATGCCTCTTACAGCTAACTAGACAATTAGACTTTCATCTAAATAAGAGACCCCAACTAACTATGTGGCATGGGACGCATAAAGAATTCCCCCGCAAGAATTGCCCACAGTAATCCTAGCACTCCCAAAGCAACCCTTATTAAAAAAAAACTGTTAAGTACTAAAACAATATTATAATGTATAATGCATATTTAGAGCGTGACTTTTGACTAAGCTATCGCACAACTGTTGTGTGATTGTCGATTGTTTCGCAGCCAATTCAATAGTTTAGTTACACAACTAAAAATCAAGTAGTGTGCCTTCATATAAGCTCATAGGAATCAAAGCGAGACTAAACAGTTGTGCGATAGTTTAGTTTCAGGTGTGCGCACGCTCTAAATATGAAATCTTTTACCTCTATTATGAAAACATTCTTGTACTAGAAGCACAAGAATGTTTTAATTTCCATTCCCAAACATAAAACCTTTGAATAGGAAATCCCCTTTCCCGATACTTAAGTGGTTCCATTTCATTTATTCAGTAACAAGGTTGGAATTTATTATCCAATTCCTTAGGCGCGGTATTACATTCCTCCGACATACGAGCGGCGTGAGCAGCTAGCACCATGTGTTACTGAAGAGACATTTCACACAGATTTTCATTATTTTAAATCTTTATATTCATTTGATTTGCAAATTAAATAACCACCTTTTATACGCTTTACTTTTTTAAATTAAATTTATACATCTCGAAGTTGTGGTGACTCTACTGACTTAGTTCAATGTAAACTATTATATAATTCTAGAATAATTCGTATAATTACTTCAAGCAAAGATAAATAAAGTATTGTATTATTTAAACTAACATTAATGAAGATTTAAATTGTTATAAAAATAAAACAAATTTTAAAACGTAGAATAAGTGAAATTATCTTTAAAGAATAACGTCTTACCCCGTGTATTTGTGTGCGTTGCAAGAATTAAGCAATTATTTACTGTGCGAAATAAACACCGTAGCGAGGACGCCCTGAGCACAAATTATATTAACTTTAAGGAACGGCCTTATGATGCTTAATTGAAATTCCAGATCGTAAAAACGAGCCCTCGGTACCCCCCCCCCACCCTCCCTGCCGCATCATTAACAATACCTACTTAACATTATCAACCTGCTAACGTCCGTAAATACTTTAATAATTCTCAAGTTTAAATAAAGCTTATTTAGAACTAGCTGTTGCTCGCGACTTCGCCCGCGTGAAATTAAAAATATAATGCAAAATATAGCCTATGTTACTAACAGATAAATTACCTTCCTAAGGGTGAAAGAATTTTTAAAATCGGCCCAGTAGTTTTTGAGTTATTTCGATATATACAAAAATACACAAATACAAATCTTTCCTCTTTATAATATTAGTATACCATAGATAAGTTTCTTCAAGTGACTTAAAGTAGTGTAAAAAACCTGCTTTTTACAAACTGTTTTTCTTTATATTTAGAAAAAATTACTATCGTATGTGATATAGCTAATCCCAATGAGTAGATAATTAACAAAAACAAAACGCAATCGTACCTAACCACACTGATTATGCTAATCCACCGAGTGAATAATTAAACCCCGCTTAGTGAATACTCGACGCACATCACATGTTCATTATCTATGCATTTGATGCCGTCGCGCGACTTGCACCGTTTCAGCTAATTTGTGGTAAAAAGCACGCTTGTATGTTGAACCACCGCAACGCTTGCCCAACGACTGATTTAGGTTGATTTGATCAATGATAAACACAAATTTATCGATGCTTCTTTCTACTATAATTTATTTTCATATTATTTTTACATTTAAAATAATAAAATTATCAAATTCATATAAATAAACTATCCTAACTTAAGATAGACTCAGATTACTCAGCAGGCTGGCTACGCTAAAGTAATTTAAAGAACTTTTATTTGTATAAATTGTTAAACAAAAGAACAAAGTCTAATTAAATGTCACTGTTCCCCGCAAAATGGAGCAAATCCTCCCAAAAATAGACTCGCCTTTAAACATCAAACTTTTTAATTTGTTTACCGATACTGTAATACGATCGTAAAAAAACTTATTTAAGGCGTTTGTTGTTTGTAATGGCCGCACCGATACCAGGCGCACCTTTTGTTACGATAAGCAAAACTTAGTTAAGTCCACGTAAGATATTGTTTGCAGATGACGCTTTTTAATCAGAACATAGTAAACTGCATTAAGTGCAATATTTACAGACTTATTAATATTCTAACATAAATGTTGTTAAATCTAAACTTATGTACTTTTTTACTCAAAATTAGAACTGTAATGTCGTTCTTAAAATTACAAAACTGAGATTTAGTAGAGATAAACATTAATGTCACAGACTTGAAGTGGACTTTAATCTTCGTTAGTTTTTCTCAGTTCCCATTACGGCGCAGTATTGTAGTCTTAGAATTTTTAAGTAAATGGTTAATAAAATTACCAAACAGCAGTAGAAGTAGATCGCTGAGCGCGAGGCTGAACAGATAGTAGTTTGTGTCAGTGTGCATGGCGGGGTGACGCACAATGACGACGCATACCGCCGCGTTGCCCACCACGCCGCTCAGGAAGATGACCAGCAACACCGCGGAGAGCGGCACGATGCGCGACAGCGGTAGCCGTCGCGGTCCCATCATGCACCACAACATCTCCTCCTCCGAGCAATCGAACATGCTCGCGTTCATGTTCGTGCACCGCTCGTAGAAATGCTCCTCCGTCTCATTCGGCCGCAGGAACGCCTCAGCCATTTTTGTTGTTTATTTTAAAGTTTTTACTAACATTAATGTTTTGTTAACTTAAGAAACTCGATTTGAGATTTAAGTTAACTTGTACTGTTAATATGATATTAACATTAAATTACTTGGCTCTTTACTTTAATTTAGAGTAAGCATTTACCAAATCTTATATTGAATGAATTTTCACACTCTGAAACTCTAAGTTAAGTTTTCAAATTGTAACTTAGCAAGCTTTAAATAATAATAAATCAAACTATGTATCCTACATTACCTAAAAGTATCGACTATGCAAATTATGAGATATTTTACAGATAAATATAGAAATACACGAAAACTATTTTAAAGTTCGTAGCTATCCCGTAGACGCTCTGCTACGGCGTAGCGGATCACGTCTGCCGCGAGCTACGGTTGCTCTGGCACTGCCCGCCGCCCGCCTGCACTCGCCTTCACGCAACCTTTTGTACACTTGTTCTTTTAAAAAATGTTATTGCGTTATTGGCAATGTTCAAGTTTGGTCAAGATTAAATTGCCATTCAGGTTAAGATTAAATAAAGCCAGTTAAGAAACTAATTCTAATTCTTGTCACAAAAAGACATAACTGCCATCTTCATCATTGATTAGGTATTGTAGATAGTTAAGTATGTAAAAATTAATCCTTGTTAATCAAAAAGCTTCGGATTGCATGAATGAGGGGCACGCAACCTGTCGCCGTTCCGTGCTACACGCTTTTAAATAAATCGCTTTAAAGAAACTGCACACCACTGAATTTTATTTAACCTTTTTTGTGCGTGGGAATTTCACCCGTTTTCTTCATTACAATGAAAATTAATTACAACATTAATCTTCAATACCCCATATGCTTACATAACAAAGAATTTAATTTACTTTTGAAAACTAACGATAAAATGTATGATAATTTAAGAAAACATGAACATACTCGTACAACCGTCAGTGACTCACGTTTTATTTAGTTTAGTATCTTGTACATTTTTCTAAATTCATACAAAGACACTCGTATTGTGTGTCTTCTACAAAGATAAAGGAATAAAACGCAACATGTAATTTAAAATTGCACTCCAGTGAAGAACAAAATTTGCTCGTAATTTAATCAGCAAAACCAATAATCTTATTAGAGAAGGATTTCCCGCCACCTGCGTCTTAATGCTTTGCGAAAGATAACTTAAATTTTTACAACGTTAGCACAAACCCAGTTTCTTCCTTTATTTAAAAGTAGGAAATATCTAATGAATCTTTTAAAAATTAGAAATTAATTAATTTTAAATACTACCAGTCACTTTAAAAGTTGTAAGAATAATTTTCTTTTATTAATAAATCGTGTTTTTAAAATAGCATTCTCAAACGAACCGATTCCATTTCAAAAATGGCGGCCCCGCCAACACTGACAGGTTTAATTTCGAACTCCGTTTGTATCGAATACAGGACAAAGAAATTAAACAACTTCATTCGGACAAACAAATGTGGGAGACCATTAGTTGAATTACTTAAAATAAACCTCGCTCGGTGAAGGCTCCGACGGGACAGATGAGATTACAAATAAACTACGTTCCCAAAGCTATCTGTCAAGTATGCGAATTATTTTAAAGTCTACCAGATAAAGCTGTTAAACTAAAATGCAAATAATTAACTACAAAGGTGATATCGTGGTCATACGCTGCCTCATTGAACATTAAAAAAGTAATATGTGACTAAGTTATCAAATTACTATACATCATTTTTATTGAAAAGTAAATTTAAACTTTCTTACCATTCCAAAAACCCATAGAATCATTAAATATGTTTATTTATACGTTTCAAATAAAATAAGATGTCTTGACATTTTTATAAAATATAAGACACGAATGCGTGTGAACACTATAAAGGCTTTAAAAACCACAAACACTAATCTTGCTGAGTGGCTAACGTCAGTCGGCTTCATTAATCATGTATTGAGCTGAGCCATGCAACCTTACTACATTAATCAGCCATGTCCGCTCACATCTTCTCAAACAAAGAAACAAAAAATTACATGAGAATATGGGAACGTCTCAATGACATACTACTGTACTTTTTGTTAATTTAGTGAGTAATATATCTTTTAACCCTTCCAAATAAGTCGGAAACTTATCTAGAATAGTTAAAATTGAAACCTAGATCGGTAATCTTGTAACTATTGAGTAACTGTCGCATCAAAAAACAGTTTTTAATTAACTTAATTTTAATATTTCACTCGACTTTAAATTGAATTGAATCTCTAAAATTGTATTTTTAAAAGAAACCAGAGACAAAAGTTTTCTATAATCGGTTAGCTTATTCAATTAAATTTACCTTTCAAAAGAAATGAAAAGCTGAATCTTTCCTTTTATTCGAAAAGATCGGTCTCTCTTTGTACAGATAATAGAATTAGCATGCTGATGAATAATTATAAAGTTGTTTGTTTATAATTAAACTAACTTTTGTACGATGTAATCAGAAAATCAATATAGCGAAGTGTTGATTTCTCACAAATACTACACTATACATACATTGGAAAAGCGATGTCGTTAATAATCCATAAAGATTTCTAAGCATAACGTAATCTAATAATCTTGCTAATATTATAAAAGAAAGTTGGGATGGATGAATGTTTATTACAATTTGTAGTCTAAACTGCTGAAAGGATCCAAATGAAATTTGTCATAGATGAAGAGGATAGTCTGGAAAAACATAGGTTACTTCCTTTTGTTTTTTTTTAGAAAACGAGTTGTCTATAAATTTCCAATCCACTTTAAATAATTTTGATACATGACACTCGAAGGTTTCAAATTAAAATCATTTGCTTAGTTTCTTGCATGAATAAATTGATATTGTTTAATCTGTCATTTGTTTTCGACTACCATCTCAAAACGAATTTCTTTTGATAAGTTTGCAGAAGTTTCAGAAAATTTTAAATTCAAACTTTTGTTATAATGGCATTATTTATATAAAATCGATAAACTAATCCAAGTTGGATAATTCTTAGAGATTTAAGATTCCATCTAGATAAAATGATTACTTAAGTATTTAAGTGCTATCAGATGAACAAATTTAATTATTAGGCATATTCGTTAATTCACTTATTATAAAACGCTTCTTTTTTCTACCCTTCTGTGAGGAATTTTGTTCAACAATAACATTTATTAGCAGGCTTAATTAAATGTCAATGTTCATACAATAATTAAATATAACAAGTCTCAGTGATTAAACAGATATTTTCTCTATTTATAAACCTATCCTCTTGATAAGACATTTCACGACGGACCTAGTTCAATTAATTTCACTTATACATAAAAATTCAAGGAATCTTATCACGTTTCAACCCAATTATAAAACGTATGAAAATATTTGTGTTAATTTTATGTTCAAAAATTAATTAGTTTTTTTTTTCTATTATAAAAATATTTGAGGGTTATGAACAGTTCTGAGAAGTTATAAGCTCCCTCTCTGGGGTGGTCCATCTGTCATTTATAGAATAATCTGACATTTTTCCACTTGAACAGTAAGATTGAATCAAAATGAGAACCCAAAGTACATTTCACAGCGGAGTGAACTTACAATTTATTGGAGAGTCTGAAAAATGCTGGTCGAAGAGAACATTTTGTTCATAATTTATTATGATCGAAGTTTCATCACATCACCTTGAGATCTCACGTTTCATGTTTCATTTTCTGATATCTATACTAATATTATAAAGAGGAAAGATTTGTATTTTTACATGTATTGAAATGACTCAAAAACTACTCTGCCGGTTTCGAAAATTCTTTCACCATTAAAAAGCTACGCTATCAGTGAGTAACATGGGCTATATTTTTTAAGTTAACGCGGGCGAAGTCGCGAGCAACAGCTAGTTGTACATAAAATAATTTTCTTTATCTTTCATTTTTAATTATCGATGTATTACAAAATGCTTAATGTTAGTGAACAATCCTTTAAAGCTACAAATTATTTCTACATATTGGTTTCAGAGTTAATGCTGGCCCTACGTCGTGATATAAGCAAGATAACATAAGTTACAAATATAATATGACTAAAGTACTAAGTATGTCAAATTCGTGTAACCTATCATTGTGCTGTGTTAATTAAAAGTTGCCGACGTCCTCCGCTGTACGGCGCTATTGTCCCGAGGACTCCGTGGTAGAGGGCGCCACTGACAGCGGGACGAGTTCCTGTTACTTCTCTAACTAGATTTACAACTTGTGTGTTACGGCATTACTAGTTTTTAATTATTTCAAATTGTGTAATAATTTGAAGATAAGTTAAGTTTTTTTTTGCTTTTATGAAGGTATAGATAGCTAACATCCGCTCAGGAATCCGTCCGCGTTGAATCAACAAAAAACAAAAGTAAGTAACCTATGTATTCTTCCAGACTATACTCTACATCTATGCCAAATTTCATCGAGTACGGTTCAGCAGTTTAGGCTACAAATCGTAACGAACATCCATCCATCCGTCATTAGTAAAAATTCTAATCATCTGGATATACAATACTTAAAATGAATCAACATTTATTAGCTAACATAAGGCGTTATTGCCTTTAATGTTGATAGCAATTGTTCACAGAACAAACTGTACGTGACGACTTGACGCCGTAATTGATTGCTCCGCCTTCGAATATAAATACTAAGCATGTACGAATGTTGGGTTTGAAATAAATACTCCATAGGGTAATTTTACTGCGTTATGTAACAAAAAAAAACTACGAAAAAATGGTTGGATTACGCAATTTATGTACAATACAAGTGCATCGCCTCACTATGCAAGACGTGCATAAGCATTTGATGTTTTAACTGTTCAGTGGCTTGGAGACATCTTCCCACTTTGTGAAACAGTTTTCATAAATATTGCGTGAAATTAAATGGAAAATGACGTGGAACGTAGTACGTAAATTTGCTACATATATGTAATTTTAAATACAAAAAATATTAATAAGGTAAAAGTGATCATAGGTACATATGCAACCAGAGGCTCTATCATGAACATTCTTGAGAACGTTTCCGTAACGTCAACGGAGCGTAAAGTATGGTATTTGTTGGTGTACTTTAATTTTGTCGATGACGAATACGTTCCGGCAACTGTCACTCAAATATTCATAGTAAACCATCTGTTCAAAATATACCTATCGTAATCTGAAAGATCCTTACAATGTTCCCCCTCACTGACTTCTTTAGAAACTCAATCTTTACATAACACATGTGAAAAGTAAATTACTTTTATTCATAAGAATAACACAGAAAAGTTTATTCTATACGAATGGATGTAACCGTCATCTGTGGAGAGACGTCTGTCAAATATTTTACCGTTAGTTAAAATTAAGTTGAGGCAATTTACTGAATATTCAACATGGTGGGGTGCGGGGGGGTTGGTAATTTCGCAGATTTGAAGTAAAAACCCAGGCTGCGTGTTCGTAATACGTGCGACATCGCGCGGGGACTCATTTGCGTTGATTTCACGACTCCCTTATGTTTAATGAATGTATAATACATCATACTTTGCCTGTTATTGGATTATTTTCATTCGCCTTCGTTTCTTTAATTAAATAATATTTATAACTAAACACTTGTCGTATTATTTAATAAATGAACAACTCTAGTAACCTTAGGAACTTAATTAATTAAATAATATTTTATTAGAACTCTCAACAAGGTAAACGAATAGAAATTATGTTCTGATTGTAAGTTATAGCATTCAACTATAAGTATTTAGTTGTCAGTAGGAAATGAGCACTTGTCGCAATGTATGCGACTTCATTATGTCTGTTTGCTCAGCATTAGGAACAGTCACCGCTGCTGGTAATCTTATGAATAATGTAACCGATTTAACAGACAAATAACTTTTTATAATTTCAAGTATGACACATACGGCCGAATACTGAAAGGACATTAAAATGATAAGGTCACAATCCAAACATTAAAATTGTCAGATTGCAAGAGTCATTTACGAAGCGAAGTGTTTTGAGTTTCGTTTCAGTGACCGTCCGTTAAAAGTTTAGGAAGCGTCTGACTGGAACAATTATATACCTCCTTCTTTACCTAAATGGACCATCACGTGACTAGCGTGTTTTTTTATAAGAAAAGCCATAGAATAACTTATTTATTACTTTTGTATATGAACCTTTCAAATCATTTCAAATAAATGATTCAATCCTTTGATGTCACAAACATCGAAACCGTTATTGGAAACGTTATACAAACTGAGAAATATTAAAGCGAATTCAAAAGATTCTTAGAAATAGGTGAAAGAGAGCTTTTTTCATAATAAAAAAACATTTTTTATTTGCACATACTGTACCACTATTGACTCGCAACACACAAACAGTTTGAAATCATTTGCTTCTTATAAAAACATTTTTTGTTTGTAGCGAAATAATCACGTCTTATCAATACAATAAGCCATCAATTCGTATCTCTAGAGATGTAATTTAACCTTGTCAATGCATGTAATTATCAATCAGCGGACAGAATGCGGTTGCTTACTCTCGTGTTAGTTGTCTACGTCGTGTACAACCAGGTAACTAAACTTATATTTTAATACGATTTACCACAAAAGGTTTTTTTTTTATTACTTAAAACAACATCTACCGACTCTTGGTCCGTACTCTGTTTTGCACAGTTATTTTTTTTCTGTTTAACGTAAACCTTATGCTACATTAGTGAGTTCCTATACTATCACTTATGGCTACTTATATACCTTTTTTTTCACTTATACCACAAAAGGTTTCTTTTAATAAGTCACATGTCTTCTAAACATCCCAACTTCATCGATCATATTATCAGGTAATATTAGGAATCTATTTTATTAACTTTTTATAGCTAAATAATGTAATAATTACAGTCAGTTCAGTAGTAATTTGCACTATTTTCAGACTCCACGTACACTTGGCTGCAAAGCATGGGTCAGTATTCGCTTATCTTACATACAACAACAATAAGTACCTAACTTAAACTTCTATTAAATACTAAATTTAACAGAATATATTATAGAGATATAAACTAAACATGACTTATATTACTAATTTTGTTTCAAATCAGTGTAACGGGGTCAATTGTACTGCAGGGGTAAGGCGAATATCATTTATCTTACTAATATTATAAATGTGAAAGTATAGATGGATGGATGGATGTTTGCTAGAGTTTGTAGCCTTAACTACTGAACGGATCTGGATAAAATTTGGCACGGATGTAGAGCATAATCTGAAAGAACACATTAACTACTTACTTTTGTTTTTGTTAATTCCACGTGGACGGAGTAGCGGGCGAAATCGAGTTTTATATCTTACAGAATTTAAAAGTAAAGCCTGCTATTCACATTCAATTTTAACAGAACCGTCGAACTGTACAGTTAAAATTGAATTGTGTCGGCAAAACAGAGAACTTTAACTGTAGGTAGTAAGAGTAGACTGTTCAATTAAAAAGTAAAAGTTTCAATAAACAATTGGTAACTCTTTTTCAGATACATTTCGAGACGAGATGTGAAGCTGCGGTAAGAATTGTATTGTTTGGTTATTTACTAACTTCCGCAGTATTCAATATTAACTGCGCGTACTGTACAGATACTGACCTCTACACTAAAATATTCGCTGGAAAGTCGCCTTTTAAAAATTACAGAAAAATTACTACAAAAAAAATCTTTATAGTTATGCTTTTATATTTTAAAAGTGTACAAAAATGCAATCCAATTTGGCGTCATGTGCATATTGCCTATTCTGTTGCGCCAAATTCCGG
>JAOCNA010000015.1:8230-22900 GCA_026546675.1 Papilio helenus | reverse complement strand
AAAGCAAAGACGGGGGATTTAGTACTAGGTTCTCAGTTTGAACATCAGAGGTAAACCACCGACAACACTTTGTACTACGTTAGAAGAGGGATCAACTGTAGGATGGCGCAAAGTTTCAGGCGCGGGTTCAACCGAGTACCGCGACAGCACCGCCGCCATACCCGCCAGGGACTGCATCAGACCGAGTCTCTCGCCTGGAATTACAAGTATTAAATATTTACAAATCTAAAAAGATCATAGAAACTGTCGAGTTCGCTGTATGAATGCATATTTGAAATTAAATTCATAAAACTTTTCTAAATATACTACTTATTTTGTTTAAAACTATAAACTAAAATAAAAATTACAATCCGTAAACGTACCAATACATGCGCGAGGTCCTTCTCCAAATGGTAAGAATATATGTTTTGTCATGGGATGAATGTAATCAGTCAAGTGGCGATCTGGTCGGAACTTCTCTGGTTCGTCGAAATATTCAGGATCTAAGTGAAAGCCCTGCAGCGGTATGAGTATCGACACCCCTTCATCAATAGTAAGATCCAGGTCGGGGAAGGTGTATTTACGAGAGCACTTTCGTACCAAGTGACCTAATGAAGGAAATATTCGCATTCCTTCCTTAAAAGCGCAATGTAAATATTGCATTTCACTTACTGCATCATAGCATAGTTTGTTATCGTACTTCTTCAAAACTCTATCAATTTCTGCTTGCACTTTCCGTTGCTCGTCAGGATTGTATGCCAGTTCATGTAAAGTATAACTCGTAGAAGATGATGATGTTTCGAATCCCGCACCAAAGAACAAAAACATTTGAGCTGCTATAAGTTCTTCGGTAAGTTCTAATGATACTTCCTCAGGCTTACCGTCTGGTTTAATCTTCTCTACAGATTGAACAGCCAATTTCCCTTTTTTTCTGCTTTCAAGCAACAGATCAACAAAATCGTTTCTCCCACACGGTTCATAATTTCTCTTTTGCAAAACATTTCTCACTAGAGAGTAAGTAACCTTTTCGACTTTACTATATACTCTTAAGTATTTAAAGGTTTCTGGAAACAACTCCTTGAGCACTTGCTTAACCATTTGACTCACTTCGAACTTAAAAATGTCGACACCCAATTTTCTAAAAACAGAATCTTCTTCACTAAGAGAATCCATGTCAAGTCCGAACCCTACTGCGCCAATGAAGTCAGTGGTATAGCGTGCCATCAGTTCGCGGGAATCCAGCACACGTCCTGATGGCGGTGCATTGATCGCATGGCTCTTCAAGCGTTCAGCACGCTCCACGATGAGCGGGAACATTGCCTTCAGTTTGCCGCTCGTGAATGCGGGAGTCATGCGCTGCCTCAACAATTTCCAAAGGTCTCCATCAGCCATAAAGAGATGTCTCAAAAGAGGCTCAACAACATTTTTGTGAGTGTTAAGACCTCTCATGTAGAAATGCCCAAAATCTGTAACGAGGATGCGTTTCACAAGTTCTGGATCTCTTATGACAAGTTCCGGACACGAAGCACGATAAAATCCCACGACCCTCTCCTTAGGATACTTCCAGTACATTTCCGTGCCTATTTGTGACATACTCTTCTTCATTAAGAACATAGGCAGGTTGTTTCCGAAGAACGGTAACGGCTTGTCATGTTTGATTCCTCTCTTTTGCCAGTACCTGAAGGTCCTCGTACCGTAGAGGTACAGAGCAACAGTCAGTACGACTATGACTGCTAAGACGTACATGTCTAAAAGATGCCACTACCAAAACAGACTTCCAATTTATACGTAGCTTTAACTGTGATGTAAAGATAATACGTTTCGCACTAGTATTATTATTATTTTTATAATCATACGCGATGACTCAAAGAATTTGTGTTTGTTTGTCAGGTTGGCTGTAAGTTTACAAGCGCTAATCTCAGAGAGCTATCATGTCACAATTTGTCTGTTCAGCCATTTTCCTTTACTTTTGTAATAAAACTCCTTATGTACGGATTACTGTGGATTAGTGTACACTAAACTCAGAAACGGTTTAACCTATTTGTATGCAGTTTTCATATGAGTAATAGTTATTTAAAGAAGTATCATAGGTAAATAGGTAATTGAAACATCGATTTATTGGAAACTACTAATATATGTGTACCTCAGATTTATTAATTAAACAAAATGATACACATTTTAGTTTAGAATGGATGAAAATATTTGGCGAACGAAGTTGCGGGCAGTAACTAATTTTGTCTCGATTCTGAGAGAACTAAGCGAAACAACAGCGTCACTATAAGTAGTATTACTATAATTAAGCCAACGTCACGATGACTATTTTGCAAATTGCAAAGTCATTAGGATTTGCTTGCGACAAGCAAATATAAATTTGAGTTCAAAAATCTACATCTGAGTTGCGCGAACTGATGAACGTAAGACACAGGTAGAGTTACTTTAAAAAATAAGTGCATAAAGGTGTTTTTTAATTATTTGATTTTGAATCTGGTCGAATTTCCAACAAATCGGCGACCAATAGTAATCTTAACTTTAGCAGTGGTAGACGGCAGTAACAACATCTGTTCCGTGGTTCTACAACCACACAGAAGACACGCATCAAGTGAAAGCCCAGTTTTGTCTGAAGTGCGTGCCGGAGATCTAATTTTAGTCCACTTTCCCTTCCTATCCTTTTCATGGAAAGGATGGAGAGAAGTTGAATTGACGGTGGAAGGGGCGCATATAAAGATAAAATATCCTCTTTATGTGCAGTTCCTTCTCCGTCAATCAGGAGGATACCCTGCATCCAGGTAACCGCTAGTTTGCTAAAAAAATCTTAAGGGGTTTTACTAAGTTAACCAGTCAGTTTTTTATGTGGTCTTCATCTAATTAGATTTAAATAAAATTTTATTCATAACTGTAAGTTATTTATTCGAAACGGTGAGTTTATACTTTTAATTAGTTTACAATTAAACACATTGTTAATTTTTCATCAGTAAATGTTGAAATGTCATTGGTTGGTGTAGCGTTGTTAACACTTCCCATGATAACAGTTGTCTAAATTGCAAAAAGAATACATGAATATCTATTATAAGTTGTTTGTTCGTAGTAATAATAAATAAACTTTATTTCGAGCTATACTTCTTTTTTTGCTCATAGTTTGATAGTAACAGAAAAAAAAACTTAATACCTATGTTAGTCACATATAGCGATCCAAAGTTAATAAAAAATAACAAATTAAGAAACGTTGAAACTAAATTTGATCATATTAATGAATTACACCTTTTTACTGAACAACTCGTGCTCACCAAGTTACTCTTGTAATTGCACATAAAAGACAGAAGTTTTTTTTTTATTTTTTATTTCAATTTTGTCTAAAATAAATTACATCAAATATTACCAGATATAGAACTATAACATTTTTAAAACCAATTAATTAAAAAAATAACATATTTTCATAAATAACATAACATTGCATAGTAAATCATTTAAAAACAATAACATAAACCAAATTCAGATATCGTAACATTTGTAAGACCTTTTTTCACTGAACTATTTCTATAACATGGACTAGTGAAAAAGGGGTCTAAACCACTTCTACTTCATTATGGACCAACTATTACAATACTTGTCGGCCTTTTCCATTTTTCCCTTCATTTTCCTTTATAAAAATGTGTAACCGTTTCCACAAGCCGTAACACCTACACAAATTTATATCGCTGTCTCTCTTATTCAGTTTGAAGAAAACAGAGATAGAGCTAACGGTAATACGAACATGATGTAGGTACTAAAATTCAATATATTCAGAAGTGTGTTCAGTCTGTATCTCAATTCTCAACTTCAGATACATTTAATGGAAGAGGTTCCCTTAAATTTTCTACTTGTGCGCTTTTCAACGTCATAGTAATTAAGCACCAAGAGAAGGAAGTTCAAGGAAGAAGTAGTAATTATTTCTTTAGCATAAAAAAGTTTACTTTATAAAATGTATCAATATTAAAGATGATCGATCACAATATTTTATATAAATAACTTAATGAAATAACTAGTACTCTTATCTTTTTATTTCTGTGCCAAAATGTTCAGAATAACCTAAATAACCTAAGAGTTCGGTCTTTTTACATTTTGAGTGGATGAAGAGGGAAGATTGAGTTGTGGCAGATCAGACTAAATGAAAATCCATGAAATCTACCTACCTTTCTAGGATACAGGCTTGAGTGTTACACTTTAATTAAACTACAACAAAAATTCCAAACGAGCATCAAGTCATGATGATCAAACACATCTTAGCAAACAAAAAAGGTTTCATTAAAACTTATCGGTACTTAATGTTATTCCTCATACATCATATAACGTAAACCTTGATGATTTATATTGATCATAAGTCATTAGTTTTTTATCTAATTTTGTCGAAGCCTCATATCTTATCATCTTGCCAAATATTTACACATCAGTGAAAGCTTCAGTGCACACACACATCCATTAACATAGTTACACACTTACGTACAACCGATAAATCCGTATTTCACTAATATTACCCATATAAAATAGTCAAGTCTATATTGTAGGTAATTTCCACACAACTTCGAACTTGTTAAGATTTCTTTTAACTATCACTGGGATTCAAGTCAATTTCACAAAGTTAAAAGTATTGACGGAATATAAATTAGTCAATATATTAGTTCAGCACAGGTGGGACTAGAATAAACTCGTGTGGATAGCCACAGCAGTACATGACAGCAGCGGCAGTATCAAGGGGTGGTGGAGGCCGGCGGAACGCGCGCGGCCCGGCGCGGCCTAGGCTTTCTTCGGAGGACGGCGCAGCAGGTGCAGGGGGTCCGTCCTATAGCGCGCGAATAATTCCCGCTTAAACGTTTCGAAGTGCTTCCTGTTCCTCTCGTTCTGTTTCTCCCGCCAGAGGGGGCGCGAGCGGCGCGCCTGCAGCCCCCAGTGGATCGTGAAGATGGGCGACAGCACCCGGAACTGGTAGCCGATCAGGAACATCTCGTACACCTGGGGAACGTGGACGACCGTTACTAATTTTCGTAATTGCTCTTAGTCGTAAAATGATCTTATTAGGAGAAATATTCAAATGCACATTCTTAAGTGTTATTATTATACCAAAGTAACGAAAAAAATATTGTGCGCCAGTGCCCGCGTAGGATCCCTACTTTTCTTGAAGCACCAACTCTCACGTACGACTTAAGACAACCACGTGGTTAACTTAGTTGTAGAAAGCTAAACCTTTGAATTTTTAGCTATTGAGAGACAAAACTGCTATAACTTGCAGTATTGACCGAAAACACTTCGTAGTTTATGAATTATCACTTAGTCTATTCACACAAAAATGTCTTTTTCACAACGAGATAATTATCATTGAAATAAATTATTTTAGTTAAAACATAGTAAGTCAGGGGATATTTTGACAAGAGACGAGATTAAATACAAAGATTCAGTGCTAGCTAGTGAGGTAGATGCGATAGTTGCTTGCATATTTGTCTTCTTGCTACCCGTGCGACGTCGGGCGCGTCGCTAGTGTTAGCAAGAGTTAACATCTTAGCCGTGGGTAAGTGCGAGCTACAGATGATAACTCACAGCTCGCAAACAAAGCGTCATCTCTCCAGATGAATTACTCATGAGCGGAAAGCTCTCACGGCAGTGACGTCGCGGGCCACTAGGGCTGCCAGACTTAAATTTTATATTATAAGCTAGCGCAGCAGCAAGCGGGCACTTAAATTCGCCAAAACAGCTAATTAATCGTTGCCTGTAGACATCGGCATTTGCACAATAATTGCCTACCTTGAATATTTAATGCCCATTTATTTAATGCCAACGTTTTATTCGGCCGACTGCGAAATGTTACGATTTACTAGTTATAAACTTAGTCGTTACAAATGTGAGTATGTACATTTCGGGAAAACATACTCATCACGTCATACACTGACACATGTAGCATACTTTGAGAAGCATTAGTTATGCGATTTAGAGTCGACAACCCTGGCGACAGGCTCGCCTGTAACGTGTTGATACAGTAGATTGGCGGCGCTCTGCTCGCCGGACATTGTCTGCATATCACTGTTTGCTGTTTGCTAAGACGCGCATTACATTTGTGTTTATTTCTCTACCAGCTGTTGCTCGCGACTTCGCCCGCGTGATTAAAAAAATAATAAAAAATATGTTACTCACAGATAAATTACCTTGCTAACGGTGAAAGAATTTTTAAAATCGGTGCAGTAGTTTTTGAGTTATTTCAATACATACAAAAATACAAATCTTTCCCCTTTATAATATTAGTAAAGAAGTATAGTTAAGTAACTTATTAACTAGATGACCACGAAATGTGTCGCGCGGCAACGTGCCACGCCATCTCGTAGAAAACGACAACTTAATTGAGTTACATCGAGTACAACACTAGTAGATAGAATATTGTCGGTTTCGGAGTTGAACCTGACATGAAGTTACATTGCCATAATATAACCTGCGATGAGAAACAACACTGTTTCCAATAGTCATTCATTAAAGATTAATTATTCTAGTCTAAAAAAATAATAAAGAAGTTTGACCTCCTGCCATATGTTATACAAGTTAAGCAGAGAGAGTCTACTTAATTTTACTTTGAACTATTAACATTAACTTAATTTATTGTTTGAATACAACAAAAATTGTAGCTACAACATTAACAAATATGCCTACAACTTGTTAACTCATTTATATTTTAGAAAATAAAAAAACATCCGCCCGTAGCCCCGGCGGGGGCCCAGGAGCGGCAGGGAGCGTGCGGGAGGGGGGGGGGTGAGCGCAATTAACTCGCGCGCAATATATCTTCAGTACTCACAATCAGACAAATAGGAGCTGCCAATTTTTTCCCCGCGGAGGCATTTCTTTGCGAAAAAAAGTAAAACAATACAACGGAATTGGCAAGTGGCGGGAGGAAATTTTTGTGGGGCAGTTAGTTACTGATTCACGCATTAAGCACATTACATTATTATTTATTTCGTTTACCAAAGTAGGAGACATGACGGGTGGAACACATCTCGCGACTGCCCTACCTACAAGTCAGAGTTACATAACAAAAAAACAACATCACGAACGTTCTAATATTCCTACAGTATTGCCAAATATTACACACATAGCTTTTAGTAGAAATTAAATAACAAAAAATCAGCACAGCTCTGTGTGTCATACTTAGACTATAGAGACACGGACTAGACAAAGTGTTTGTTTTTTAGCATAGCGGTATATGAAAACTTAGACTATGTTTATAGATTGAAATAAACTGTTTTTCTTGTTTGCTGGTCATGTAAGTCATTTTGACAATAACATAGTTGCATATCACTTAACGTTTAATTGAAACGTCTTTGTTAACGCATACTTATTCAAAAATTGCACACCTATATGAGCATACAAGAAATTTTGATTTCAGTGAGGGGAATAGTCGCGCTTGACAGGTCCCGTCTTTTAAATTTTAAAGATGTCTGTGAACAGGAAATGATTAATTTTGTTGATAATTCATGAATTATATTGAAAACACGTGTCGATAAATGAGTAAGCACAAGTCGGCAGACGATAACGCTACGGCGCGGCGTCGATAATCCCTATCGATAGTAATTTGGCGACAATATCTTGCGACGTGCGGTTTATCAGCTGAGCGCGCACTGCACGCCGCGCACCCAGGCTCGCCGCTCGCCACACGCTACCGCACACCGCACACCGCACGCTGCCACACGCCGCACGCCGCACGCCGCACGTCGCACGACTGCTGCTTGACAGCTCCGCAAGATCAGGTGAACCGCTTCGCCTCTTAAGTTACGGTAATTGATATGTTTTTATTCTAACAAAGTAATTAATTATGTTAGTTAATTGATTTCATTGACATCCTCTGCGTCTGCTTCTCGGGACATTCTATATAATCGTATTGACTTAGACGTGACTTACTAAACAAACGAAGAAACAGTTGAATACAAAAGAGGAAATAAGGAACAGATATAATTAATAATTCGGTATCCGTGAAAACGCAAGTACAGCGAAATATAATTTATATTATTTATCACTTATTTTATACGTATTATAGTAAATAACTACATTATATTTCACAATCAAATAGTCAACCAATCAACTTCATAACTTGCAAATTAAATGCATTACAAATATCTTTTTACTTTACTTTACGAGTAATTGCGCTCGAAGATAATAAATAAGTAAAATATTTGTAAACACAAACAAATATGCTGGCATATAGTAAAGAAGACAATAAATCCGTAATTGGATATCTAAGGTATGTATGTACTACACACTTAGTATTAGTATACATGTTTGTAATGATATGTCGCGTGCGAGTGTGACGTAACCCACGATAACATACATATTATCTACAAATGTATCTCTCTGATTAAATATTTCAAAAGGTAAAAGTATACCATTACTTAGATAAAAATACTTTGTTTTAAACATATCTTCTACAATTGTAAGACAAAGAAAGAACGTCCATCCAAGGTTTAATGCAATTTGTGGAGGTCGATGTTTATCTGTGCGATGTGTAAATGTATTTGGATAACGCCGACCACAATTCTGTATGTGTACGGTACAATACACAATCGTATAATTAATGTATTCATTATATGGACACCTCGCAGATTCGGGATTTCCGGTTGCCTTTTTCCTAACATTAGAGTTACAAAGCCATGGTCGGTGCGGTATACGGGACTTCATGATACGAGCCGAGTCACGTCGCGTCATCGAGAGCGCGCGCTCTACCCTAACTACTACTAGTACTTCACTGAAGTGCATTGATCTCAGACAATTGTCGAGGACTCGCCGATGTTGTCATGCTGTGTAATCGGACAGCAGCCCACATGGCCGTAGCTAGGGTGGGGGGCATTGTGTGGGCACCTTAAAAATACCAAATACTAATATAAGTCATACTAATAACTAGTAAAATAGTTTGAGAGAAAAAAATTGTAGCTGTTGGTATGTAAACTTTTCCGAATAAACCAGGGAATCCCCTGTTTCATTCTGCCTTTGATCCGTCGTCGTCATATTGAAGTGTAGTTTGCAGCCGCACTGCGCTCGTGCACTTCGTCAACCAGAGCGCCGGCACTTCACTATCGGCGAGGAGTGAACAATGTAGAGCGTGGTCTATCTTACTGATATTATAAATAGGAAAGTGTACATACACATATAATATAAACCAACATATAAACTATATCATCGTAATATTTGTTGCCGTACGATGGCGCGTCGTAAAATTTCATTTTATGTTTCAAATCTCCCTCGCTGCCTATTTTACGGCCGCACAGCGCGGCGGCCGTTATCAATCCGATCTCATATTATTACGCGTGTCCCGTGTCTAATGATAATGTACTCCAAATCGCTTAATATTTAGCACTAATTTGGTGTTAGGTACTTTTTTGTCATAATAAATTAATTTCACAGATAAATATTTTATATTCTATAAATACGTATATAATGTTAGTTGACTATTACCAAAATGTTAAAGCACTCAAATGTGATACCGATTGACTTAGAGAGCATTCGCACGGGCAGACTTTGTACGCCGCGGTAAAATTCAAGGTTAGCGTATTTTGTACGCCTACGCGATAGGCTTCTCTTTGTCAGTTTTCAAATTAAAAATAAAATATAGCGCCCGTCGATAAAAGACGCTTTGTTAAATTGTGTGTATTGTGAATTATTGTATGGTGGGAAAAAATATATATAAACATTATGTACGTGTTATAGTTACTTGCAAACACATGACAGTTTTTATTCGGGTTCCGTATGCAGCCGATTCAAACCGGATAAGATGTATATTCGTTGTTCATTCGTTGCCTTTTTCCTTCCACGTTACTCAGTACAGTAATAAACTGTAACAGTCATAATATAATAACTTGGTACTAAAGTGGAATGTTTTTAATTTATTATAACTTTAGTAAGACGGATATTACGTTCTAATCCGGCTCTGCGCCGGAAGCTCCGCTTTCGAGGAAGCGGCCTCCTGACAGCCGCCGGAAGTTATCCTATACCAGTCGAGTTTTGTTTTCATATTCCTCAAAGTAAAAACGCCATAGTCGGGTCGAGGACGGGGGCTTACTGCGACGACGAGCTTTCTATCTGATCGCCTGGTCAGCGACTTTTTCTAATGTGAAAGCTATTTTAGGTGTGATGTTTCTGCCATCATATATCATATTACTTATTTGAATTTCATAAATAGTTTTTTAATGAATAACATTCTGTATAATATTTATGTATGAAATTCTAGTTAATAGGAAAAGAGATATAGTTACCGACTGCCAGCCGCGAAAGGCGGGAGGAGGCAGCATCCGGAGAGAGAGGAGATGCGCTCCTTTAACATAAATTGTCGCAATTGAACGTTACATTCGAAACAATTACCTTACAATTGAACGCCACACACACGCCGCCGCCCGCCGTAGAATTGCCTGTCTGCTGCGCCCTCTTTTATCATTTTGCAGTAAATGTGATTCGTATTATTTAAAAATTTTGTTACGAGAAACAATATTAAAATTTGATTAAACGGTACCATAGTGAGAGTGCCAGCACAGAGACTACATACGGAGACAGTCAAATTATCATATAAATTGATACGACAGTGTTACTGAAGGCGGAGGCAATGCATCACAATAGGCACGTGCTAATGGCGGTACAGAGCCTCCCCCCCCCCGGCTGACAGCTGCGGGCGTCGGCAAACCAACTCTCATTACGACTTTCATAAAAGAATGGATGCATATGCCCCCAATCTGTCTTTGCAATAAACAAGAAGCCACCACAGGTATTCGTAGGGCGAATGAAGATTAATTTGGGTATTTCATTTCGTTACTTATCTTATTTCTTAATTCACCTTTGCAATCACTTGAGTGCATTGAGTGTGAAGCTGACCGATACATAGTGCGGCGAGATTTATTCAAATTAAACAATACTAGGCACGTAACGAGTATTTCGCAGTTAAATGCTTGGAATAAACGACTGCCCGTTTTGTTTTGTTATAAAATTCAATTCGTGATTTGCGCTATATTAAATTTCTTTTTTATATTTTTGAAACATTTTAAGGAATAATTGCTACTACTTTTTACGTTTTACTGTAAATATTGAAAGTTTGCAAAGTCTATGCAAAGTCTGAGACCAACAAAAGTTGTTAAGTGTATGTTATTAATGATTTTTGTAGAAAGTAATTTCTTCTTATCCCCGAGGAGACGCCAGGCACGTGCCTCGTGTCTCTGTTATCAGTGAGTGCGCGCCGCGTGCAAACTGCTCCCCGCGGCACTAACACTCATTTACTTGAAAGCCACGTTACATTTAACGCGTTATTTCTTGGAATTATTATATACGATTATGTTACTCTGCATGCGTCTATTAGATCACGGATTGTTAAATAAAATATTTAAACATTGTATTATTTTATTATACCATTTTGTCAACTAGGTAAAACTAGTACAATCAAACCTGAAACAACTACGACCACAGTAATATTTAATTACAGTAATTTACGGGTTATTTTCAAGTCGACTTCTCTACCGAGTGAAGTTTGCGTTGTACCTGACTCTTATGTTATTTTTTTGTGAAGTCCGTACAAGGCCAGTCAATCCAATAAATCTTTCTCTAGGGTTGAAACTAGTTGGCAACTCTTTTACAACTGTAAAATGACCAGGTGTGTAAGGTAATGTTGCGCTGTAGTCGTCTAGTAACAGAAAATCACTGTAGTTTCGTAAATTCATTGTACGAATTCGAGCAACTTTTGCTAAAGCCAAACTGCACCCATGACTATGTTTTGGTTTGACAGTAATTTAAATAAAAACTTTGTCAGAGGGATATACCCGCATTTGTTGTAGAGCGGCTGATGGTGGCGGCTTGTTTACACCACGGAGTACTCTCAACAACAAAAGTTTTAATGTCCGCCCGAGTCAAGGCAAAAGCGGTTGCGAGGGAGGGGGCGGGAGCATTGCAGGGCAGCGGGGCGAGTGCAGCGCTCACTCTCCTTGTTATCACAGTACTGCAAGAGTTTTAAACAATAAGCTCTGGCTGTTACATCACAACACACAATTAGAATAAAATCACAGACAGTACTTGTTTGAGATTTAATCTAGACAAATATGTAGATTTAGACCAATAGGTACTAATGCTTTGATACATAGGGATATTGATCGCTGCAGGCGTGCGAGCGAGATTATTGTTGTCGCCGGATTGTTATCGGGCTACAGCTTTTAAACTGCACGCATGAAATATAGCTTTTGTCACAAATACATTCGCACACGCGGACAATGGGCAGCGCGCCGCCTCCGCCGCCAGCTGTCTGCCGCACACGCACACACACACACAGTGTGCCTTTATAATAATTGTACCAAATATTTTAGTAATCTTTTTTATTTAACTGCGTTCGTCGAAATTTACTTGAGTTTTTTCATAGTATAAGGTGGCAAACGAGGAAGCGGCCATCTCAATTCGTGAAAATAGCGAAGTAAACATAGCCCATTTACATTCACAATCGCAGATATGTCGTCTGTCTTTAATCGACAGCTTTGAATGTGAATATTTGTCAAAACAATAACAGTACTGGAGTGTAAGGTGTGAGACGACGCGATATTCAATACAGAGGTCGTGTTACAATCTAACGAGTTGCACAATGACACTGGAGTTGTAGAATTTAGCACATTGTATGTAGCTTGTAGCATATATGAGCCTCAAAGCATTCCGCGGCGGCGACCGCCTGCACTAATGTGGGCATAAGTGAGCGGGTTAGCTTCCACTAATACTGCCTCGCTGAACAGCAAGCATCGCCTCTGTTCGCATCACTGACCTGTTAATTTATTATAGGCTACTACTGTTTACAGAAAGAAAACATTTGAAAAAAAATAATCAACAGCCGGAAGACGTTTGCGGCTTCTCTGAGAGAGCGCTCTGCTCTTGGCACCTTATACTCGTAACTTACTGTTAATTAACAGGCCGAGAAAGACGTGCGGTGTGAGGTAGTGTGAGGTGGCGTGAGGTACACTGTGAGATACGACGTGAGGTGCGATCGTAGATCTCCAAGTCTTGTTAATCTTATTATTTCACATTTATTATTTTAACAGTTTATCGCGCAAAAAATGCTGCATAACACGGCTACAATTACGAACAACTCCTTAAATTAAAAGAAGTAAAATCAGTTTTTAAAAAACTTCATCGTTTGCTTAGTTAATTAACGAGGCTCATTTAAAGTTTTCATACTCATGCAATCACTTTGCTACTGCGGACTTACAAAAATGATGATGAACTTAAATAAGCAGACGCCAATGTCTAGTTCTCGATAAATGAGATCACTATATGGTCAAGAATCAACTTTATTGCGAAGAGATCTACTAATTTTATAGTATGACAGACATCGTTATAATATTTAATAGAAGATTTGTGTTCATTAACCTTAACGCAGTAGTGAATCGCGCCTCACTGTAGGCTTGTTCGTACAACGTACAATTACTGTCCATTTCAAAATGCTTTGTCGACCTCCGAGAATATTTATCGTATTCTGTGCTCCGTGCTGGGCGAGCGGCGAGCAGACTTCGCGAGGCAACTTTTTAAATTTATAGTTTGGAATTTAATTTTGCATTCCGCTTGCAATCTAAATGTTTCAATTTGACTATTTCATAGAAAGTCTTTTGATATTCTTTTGACAAACAGTTTCCCGGTTCAGATGAGTTTTACAGGTCTTATTCAATCTACGACGCGAGACTCGTTCTCAAAAGTTCGAGGGAAAGTAATTCCTAGTTTTTTCAAAGACTCGTCTCTCTATTTGACTGAATCGATTGGACAAATACGATTAGAATTCATTTCCTACATGCACGTACAACTAATTTACATTTTTATGTTTATTATTTCTTAAAAACTGTTATTTAAAATTTTCAACAAACAATTGTAAGTACAGATGATAAAATAACTGAAATATATTAAAGGACATTTTACGCGGTCAGTGTGAACAGCAGACACACAATCATTTTCTGTACGCGAGCGCGCGCTGCTCCGCAAGGCGCGGCGGCGGCGGCGGAGCTCAGATTTATAGACTCAGAGGAGATCAGCGGCAGTAGCATCGGCAGGCTACGACTCAACTTTTTGAATTTAAACTTTGAAATTGAAAATCGCTTGCAACTTGCATTTTAAATGTTCCAGTTTTCAGTTGTAAGAACATTTTTCTAGTGCTAAGTATAAGAGAGTTAAATGTGCACTAAAACCTTAAGTGGAATATTTAAAGCTACGGCACGACAATAATATTTGTAGTCTGACGCAGCTCTGAAGTCGGAAAGACTGTACACTTTTACAAACTCGTTGGCGGACCAGTGCTTTGTTACTAAACAAGGGAACTGGAAACTGGGAAAAAAGAAAATAAAACGGTACACAACTGCAAGGACATATTGAATTATAAGCTGGAAGGTAAAACGAATTGCAGTAAGATCTCGAGAGTGTTTAATTAGAGACATGGCTGCCGGCTAATGCCGTTTCCTGCCGCTTCCTACCCCCTCCTGCCATTTCCTACCGCTTCCTACCGGTTACTGTCGGAACATTTTATTTAATTTTAGCTTCTAGAAGATCTAATTTGTTACAAGTTACTTTGCTGCGAGAACGAGAAAAAGCTAGACTTAATCATGGCCTCACGTTGCGCTGCCTTTTATTTCAGCTTTTAATGGAGTTGAATGTTTGTAATCTCTGTTTATGTCCGGTATATCGTGTGTACTACCA
>JAOCNA010000014.1:5446377-5458847 GCA_026546675.1 Papilio helenus | reverse complement strand
GCGTGAACCGATACATCGTACAGAATGTCTGCGCCTGAGATTGTCAAACTGTTGTTTAAATAATTATTTTAAACCTTGCCTGCGGCCCAGGGACCAAGTTAACTCACGTTCACATATCGTGTCATATGTTTGCAATATACATGATACACTTTCACTGAAATAGGTAAGACACACCTTTCCTGCAGCGCTCGCGCACCTTCTTGTAGTTCCTGCTCATGAAGGCCTCCCAGTTGTCGAGCATGCGCAGCCATTTCTGCTCGCGCTTCAGGATCGTGCTCGGGGATACAGTCCGCTTGCTGCAACCACACATCCTTCGTGTCATCAATAACTTCATTTTATGTTGTTTTGTAATAATCAATTTTCGTCGCTTTAAGATTTAAACAGTTTGTAATTGAATGTTTTGCATACAAGTGCGAGTCAGGAGTACGGGATGAGCAGACCTAGCCGCCCTATGCCCCAAAGTGACAGTCGTCCTTATCTCAATTCACATTATTATATCTATCTTATGTTACTGCATTACAATGGTTTGTATGAGACTTTGCAGATGTTTGAGTGTTTGAATACTGTTATGTAAGTACGCATTAACGTACTAACGTAACAAAGTCTTTGAATTCACCCCGCGCGTCGGATTGAGCTTGCGCACAATGCATTTGCGAAACGCCTCGGCCCCTAAATTCGCACCATTTTTATAACAAGTGATAATTACAATCGGGTGTTGCAGCAGGTGCGGGGCGCGGGGTGCGGGGCGCGGTGCGGCCATTGTGCCACCGGCGCGGCACGGCGCCGCATATACGCAATACAATTTCACCTAACACCACTCAACTTTTTGCAGACAACGGCTGACGTCGCACGCGCTACGCTACAATATAACTGCGGTGTTAAGGCCGCTGTGAGCCGAGGATGAATATGTTATTATTAACACCATGTTATTGATGTCTCCTGTAATCTACAAAACAAGTTCTATCACTGGTATCATCTGACGGGAGACCAGAGATATATGAAACATGTCACTGGACTTGTAATTAAAGTTAGTTACCACAAATGTGTTGGTTGCTTGTTTCATGTATGGTCAAACAATTAATGCATTCTGATATACATACATACCTAAGAATTTGTATTGTAAGTAAATATCAAGCAAGTCCCTTATTCATTAACTGCTACAAAATATGATCATAACAAAATATACGACATATTTTTTAATTACTCTATACACAATGACACAGAGCAAGCGAGACTGCTATACACCTGAACAAATAACATAACACAATATATAGCCACAGCAATGACACTACTCATCAACTTACATGTATTCAGAAATTGTGTCTCTCTATATAGTAAAAACCTTATTTATACTAACTACTAACTAACTAAAACTACTGTATTTTACACGATGCCAGAAAATACTTCATTAAACAAATTAAAAACATAACATTTTCAACAGTAACACTATGAAGCAAAAATCTGGCACAAAAGCAATTAATGCAATACTTGAAGGTTAATGGACTCACTGTGTTGAAAGAATTTGTAAATATCCACAGTGCACCCGTCACATGGGGCATACCACCTTCACATAGTTTCAACCTTTCAAACACCCCCCCACCTGACACACACATGCACCAAACACTAACAAACCACCAACCACTATATATGTAAGTGACACTCGGGGAAAACACACAAATTAAATGTTTTACAGAAACAATGCATTTACTCACAAACATGATAAAAACAGAAAGCTAACACTCACCGATATACTGTTACATATAACAAATCAAATATTTCTAACATCAAATGCAAAATAACATGAATTAAGGAAAAAAATGTGTAAATCTACTAATGTTATAAAGAGGAAAGATTTGTATTTTTGTATGTATTGAAATAACTACTGGGCCGATTTTAAAAATTCTTACACCGTTAGAAAGGTAATTTATTTGTGAGTAACATCTTACTAATCTTACTAATATTATAAATGGCAAAGTATAGATGGATGGATGTTAGTTAGAGTTTGTAGCCTAAACGGCTGAACGGATTTCGATAAAATTTGGCATCAATGTAGAACATAGTCTGGAAGAACACATAGCCTACTTACTTTTTTTTTATTTCCACGTGGACGGATTCGCGGGAAAAAGCTATTAGGCTATATTTATTAAAACCACGCAGGCGAAGTCAAGAGCAACAGCTGGTAATCTATATAACCAAATTTCAGAGCATAATGTAAGTCGGCCTTATTTAGTATACTATTGAGTTTTCATATATTGGTTTTATGACCATTGAGTCAAATAACTTGTCGGTGTATAGCTTTGTTGTGGTTTGATGTGCATGTTGTGTTGCATCAACACACCACACTTAACAGTTGCTTGCTTATTGCAATATATCATTTGCTTATTATTATAATTATCCTTCTTCAACCTAATCTCCTCTTTGAACAGCAAACAATACCTTAAGTTATTGCTGATGTAAGTCAAAACTCCGGTTCATGTGACTCATTTCACAAGTGAAATATATCTGTCTCTGCATTTATTACCTGTTAGTATCTATCTACCTATAAATACACATTCTGGATTATAAGTATTGCAATACCACAATGGACATTATGCAAGGGCAACAAGACAAGATGTGGACATCGGCTTGGACATTCCACTGTTCACTTTAAGAAGTTTTATTGTCAAAATGTGGTTCTCGGAATAAGGTGTATACATATGAAACATAATGGCACCGACCTATTACTGTAGCTACTTGCACTTTGCACACAGCCTATTGAAGATTCAGAATATGATACTTACGGTTCTGGACTGTACTGAGCACCTCCAAAAAATCCATGTCTATCTGGCTGTGTGGTCACTGAGGAGCATATCGATGCGTTGTCTGCCTGCTCTCCGCCGTCCCCCGCACTCTTTACGCTCTTCTGTAACGACATTATCCAAAACGAATCGCAAATCTCCACCACTATCTTCTTTCTACCATCACGCACGAAGGCTTCACCACAGGACTGTGAGGGCAGCAAAATTAATTATAAATCGTATAATTATTCCGGATGTTCACGCCCGTCCACGAATCACAACACCCCAATGCAATTTCATAAGTCAACAGTCATGGATAGTAAATTAATAATTGAACACATCCCGGTCTACATATCCATTAACAACGCTAACTTTCCTAACAAGAAAATAGCTCTAAGCTTTTGCAACAATTGAAAGCAACAAACCACAACAAACTATAAAATGTAAAACATTGAATTTGCGAATGAATAGCACAGCAGACAGACAGATAACAGATAATAAACCGTAGTGATTATATTCTCTTTGAGCTAAATCATAAACAACACGAACAAGTAGCGCAATCGAAAATCGATTCAACAATCGAATGTGATCGAATTCATAGAAGTTACAGATTACAGATTGAAATGGCATTTAAAGTCATCAGTGCTGCCAGTGTTACGACAATTGCCGTATTCTACGTAGACGTGAGTTGGTACGTCATTTTCGAGAAACGTAACGAAACTAGTGACTTGTTCGGCGTCACGTGTTTTAGAAGTAGTGATTTTTGTAACTAGCTATTTCTATTCCCGGTACTGTGCATAAATATATACCAAATACCCCCAACTATAGTTACACAAGAAACGAAGATATACAAACTAAACTGTTTTATTTCCTGGAATCGCAAGAAATCCGGTCACTCTAATTTGTTATCTATATGTATGGAACTACGTATGTTAATTAAACGTATGCTACGACTGTTATTCATCTGTTTTGATTCTGTCGTATACCACGGCATGTGCACGTTTGAATTTATTAGTCACCCTCTCTGGCTTACTCGGAAATTTTCGATCTGCCATCTCTCTCTTTCTTCTTCTCTCGCTCTGGCGGACGAAGCGCGATGCACAGAAAACGAAACATTTTACATTTAACGCTATACGCTCTACCGACCGACCAAGCTCGCCCGAATAAAGCATTTGCATTAATCACTATTTCGAAACCGAGTTCGCACGAGTAACGCAATAATCAATCAGAAGTAAATCATAAATAAAAATAAAAAAATTTACAAAAATCACTACTTTTAATTTGACTCGAAACACGTGATTCACGTTACATATCGCGTCACGGGTTATTGTAACTAGTGACGTGAAATAACGCTCACGTCTAATTCTTCGGCTTTCGGGCCATCAAATTCGAAATCGACGGTCGACGGCATGTCAATTTCTTTGCGATGTACACGGCAGGATAAAAATTTTCATTGGCAACACTGATAGTCATGAAGTGATATAGATTAAAAAACAAATTACAATAACATAACCTTAAAATATTTTTCTAGATACTAAGTGTTTTTATTACATTATTCTACTTGCCTAGGTAATTTAAATGAAAGTAAAATGTTTTCATCAAAGAACCACACTATTTTAAGTCAGCTGGTTAGATTTACATCATCATTTCCAGAATTTGTAAACAGAAATCCGAGGAATCTGGAAAAGCTCCGAATAGCACGTAAACCAGATGGTTACCATTTAGAAAAACCTGGACGCAAATATTGGCACAAGTATGTTCTAAATTTATTTAATTTTTAGTTCTTATATATTGAAGCAAATATATATTTAGACAAATTTCACTCGGCTTATATAAACATTATTTATGAAGTATTGTTAGATAATAGACCTAACTAAACAACTTAAATTATCCTAGCCGTTAATATAACCATTAATAGGGGGAGTCAATGCAAGTTATGAAAATAAGTTGAATGTTACAACAATAAGAAGAAAGCCGTTTGCTTTACTCACATTAATTGAGTTTCGGGTTGTAACATCTGTAGCAAGTAAAATGTAAAACTGTAACTTTCAGGTTAGCATTGACAAGAAGCAACAGGACAGTTACAGCGCAAGTTATTCATTATGTGAATGGGCCCGTTGTTGAAGCAAGGACCTCTGAATGGGCCTTAAGGAAGCAACTCTACAGCATCACAGATACTTCTGCATACTATAATCTGGGTAGAGTTTTTGCTCAAAGATGTCTAGAATCAGGCATCACAGAAATGTATTGTGATATAAAACCTGCAAGAGGAGGAAAAGTTGAAAAGTTTTTGAATGAAGTTGTTCATGGTGGAGTTAAACTGGAGGAGCCAGATGTTTACAAGAAACCTAACCCTTGGGATATGCACAGACCAGAAAAACCATGGGAAGTTACCGAGGAATAAATAGACATGAAGCCATATTATTAGCCATGTATTTGTTAGTTGTACAATAAATTGTATGTAGTGAAAAATTACTTCTTGTATTAATACCACTTAAGAAAATCTACTTGAGATTACCATACTTAATAAGCATTAATATAATAAATAACTTATTGGATCTCAGTAACAAGCATTATGCAGGCATACTGCTTCTTGTATCCCGAATAAGATAGCCATCTAGCACCTAAAGTAAAAACTTTTAACCAACATTTCGTTATATTTTCGAACGAGGAATACATTGAACGTAAGATTTAGGTTTAGAGGTAGTTAAGAAATTAATGGTATTTCAATGATTTTAATTAAAAATAATTATAATACCGTGTCTACTAAGCCTAATAAAATTATAGGGATTCCATAGACCATACCAATGACAACAAATACTGAATACATTTTGAGAGGTAGAAGTAGGTACTCTTTAAGTATTTAATAATAATAATGCCCTAGAGTTTTTGCATTTTCTTCTCGACTATAATTTTATATATTTAATATTATTTTGAAACGCCTCCGACTAAATAAAAATGCGTCTATGGATAAGTTGGTACACATTACGTCGTCTATCGCATGTAAAATGGCGGAATCCATTATGGCGTCTGTTACTTTTCAGCTTGTAGCGAAATCTCTGATATACAGTTTTCTCTTTCTGACACATTACAATAGCCATGGGAAAGTGAACACGCGTAGCAATCAATATGTCCACGTGACCTGTCTTTTTCAGTTCTCTTTCAACTCGCAACCAGAGTAATTGCAAACGCAAAATGTGGAAAAGTATATTTTATAACAAAATCATAATATTTTGCGTTTAAGTTATTGTGTTACCGTGTACAAAATGCCACCGTCGATTGGTGTTAATTTACGTGTGACTGGACACTGCAGTCAAGGCGGGAGAAAGTATATGGAAGATTTGTTTTCCGTTGCCTATCAACAAACGGAAGACGAAAGGGACTTGGAGTACGCTTTCTTCGGGATATACGATGGCCATGGAGGAAGCGAAGCTGCAGCCTTTGCTAAGGAGCATTTAATGGATTCTATAGTGAAACAACGGCAATTCTGGTCGGACAACGATGAGGACGTCCTCAAAGCCATTCGCAATGGTTACATGTTGACCCACTTGAACATGTGGAAAGAACTAGGTAAGTCTTATATTAAGAGATTTTTATCAATTTTAATTTTGTGAGCATCTTTGGGAGCATCGGTTTGTTGAGGAGAATGTCTGCGCTCGCAGATTGTGCAAAGACTTTAGCGTGACCTTGTTGTATGCTCACTGCGTTTTTTTTTAGTGCTTTGACATTGAGTCAACAAAAGATTTGAATTATTTTTGCGATTGAAACTTTGGGCAATATTTGAAGCAACCATCTCATATAATGGTATATTTGCTCAATATTTGTGATTCCCACACATTTTGCAAAGTGAAAGCAGTTTAACCAGTTTTTATGTTGTATAATTGAAATGTCTAGTAATTCAGATTGTAATATTAACAAATGCATAGTTTTAGATTATGTTTCAGTATGAAATGATACAGATTTCTGAATTGCTTGAAATGATTTTCCAGAAAAATGGCCCAAAACTGTGACAGGTCTGCCGAGCACAGCGGGCACCACCGCCAGTGTGGCGTTCATCCGGCGCGGCAAGATATACATAGGGCATGTGGGTGACTCTGCCATAGTGCTGGGATATCAAAAGGAGGGTCAGTATGCTTATTGCCCATACAGTGGATTGGCAACAGAATTTTGCAATGCAAAAAAGTGTAACTTATTAAGTTTTTCACTTAATGATAAGTACAAGATGTGAAGTGTTGGATGGTATAGTTTAGGAATTTTCTAGTAATTGTTGTTACTTTAATTAACTTTATCTTACTTTATCTTACAGAGTCTGATTCTCAAAATTTTAGTTTTCAGAATAAATATGTAAATATGTTCGTATAAATGTATGCATGTATATAAAAATGTCTACACAGGGAAATAACATTTTGTTCAAGTTACACAATCCAAGTAATTTGAGATACCACAAATTTGAAGTTCACTAGAAGGGAACAGCATTTTATTCCACTGAATAAGTATTACAACTAAACACATTTAATTATAGATATTCTGTGGTTGTCAATGTACATACTGTTACATTTGTTTAAAAACATATACCATCTCACTTAGCATGTTACAACAGTGGAAGTGCACAATATTATAATTAAATTGTAATTCATAATCTCTCTTACCCATTCTTGTTTCTACACTTTCATACTACATACCGATCTATCTATCTCAGTTGTCACAATATTCTTGATCATGTCAATTTTCATGCAATCCATCCATCTCTTTCTACCCCTTCTCTACCAGTGTACTGTAATTATCTTTCTTATACCATTGCACTGGTGGCCACTTGTTAACTTTGAAATGAAATACATAATAATCAAATTAAATAAGTGACTGCTAATAATTTGTGATTGTGTGCTGCATAGCTCACAACATGAGAATAAACTAGTCAAGAACAGGATGCTTTGTAGGTTGTGAAGAGTGGGCGGCGAAACCACTAACATCAGATCATAAACCGGAATCGAGCGCAGAAATAGAGAGGATTCAGAGATGCGGAGGCAAGGTGATCACGAAGGCGGGCGTGCCTCGCGTCGTGTGGAACAGACCCCTGCTGGATATTTGGGCGCATGTTGAGGCAGCACTGTACAAGGACTTCTGATTGCAGACTACTATCACCCAATAAGTTTGTTTGAGGGGCATGGAATCGGAGCTGCCAGTGAAGACTTCGCTGGCGTGGTATGGTCTGCGGATGCTTTATTGCCCATATGTGTAGCTCAGAGGGAAGTTTGTTGCTCCAGATTAGGCCATGGAAGCTGTCAGTTGAGTTCCCAGCTGCTGGTGAGTGTAAGTAGTAATATGAGTAGTTGGCCTTGTAAAAGAGAGTATATCTTAGTTCAGTAATACGTTTTACAAAGAGATCTGAAATCAAGTTGGATTGACAAATGCTGGTCTTGAAGATTGAACATTGCATTGAAACTCTCCATTAATAAATTTCAACAAAACCTTCACGAAAAACCTAGATACAAGATACAAAAAACCTTTTTTTTTTTTTTAATAATAATAGAAAGGAAAAAAACATTTTCACAATAAGACAACTTCAATCCAATCAGGCCATCCACGGGCATTCAGGACAGCGTGGGTCTCGAGGGTCGACCTAAGGCCATTCCTTGAAAGAATAGAATTCCTCGGCGATGAGAAAAGGACCAGCTTCCAAGGAATCATCTCCTTCCGAGGCATCCCACTTAATCCTTACATACTGATCACCACGGAAGACATACCAGATGTTCTTCTGATCAGCACTCGGAAAGATGGCATCAACACGCTCAAATCCCGCTTTTCTCAAACCAGACCAGCCATAGGTAATGTCCTTCGGTCCTTTCTCGATTTTGTCTTTTGTCCAGTTGTACTTGACATATCTTGTCCCCGAGAAGAAATAAGTTTGGTCGTCATTGATAGGGACGCCCGCATCGACGGTGTAAATCCCTTCTTTCGTCATGCCCTTCCACTGATCGTTGAAGGACTTGATATTTTCCTCGGTATTTTTGAGGTCTTTGTCAAGCGTGGCTCGAATGTAATGGGCTCCATGAAAGAAATAAAATTCCGAGGACACGCCACTGACTGGGACTACAGCATCAATCGAACCCCACCCAGTCTTGGAAAGAATTGGACAATCAGACCGGATATTCTTTGGGCTTTGGATGAGCTTGTCGTACCCGTCGGTTTTGTTGTGCATAATAGCAACTTTTCCGCCGGCGAAGACATAATACTCGGTGCCGTCCCGTTCAGGGAGCTGGATAACGGCGTCGAAAATTGGCATGCTTTCGGAATGGGGGACGTTTTAGGTAGGAAGAACGTGGTTATAGAGAAAATATCCGTAGGAAGTAGACAGACACGACGGTAAAAATGAAAATAGAGGATACTTTGATTTACTACAAGTGTCTTCCTATTCCCTATTTATGCTTTTTCTACGTGGTTACATTCTTTCTGTCACTATCCATCTTCATCAAGTACTTACGAAAACTATTCCATGACTTCTAATGGGGCACACACCGCATGCAGGAAGGTAATTATGGTCATGATGTTATACTACATATCTTACCTTGTTGCATTGCTGGATATTATCTCTTGGAGTAGATGCGTGTAGGATCATGAGTAATGCAAGGGCTGAAGTGAGGTCATTTCAGTAAATATCAGTGGCCTATATCGGCCCAAAACCAACTATATTATCGCAAATGCTACCGCAGGCGATGCAACATGTATCTTCGATTCATATCCTGGAATGTCAAAGTTACCTTGAGGCCACTGGTGATGCAAGCGTAGCATGTCCTAGCGGGGAATGTGGAAATCTCAGGTTGTTGTCTATGGCCAATGCATCATGAAGACTTTCAAGCAATTCATGATGTATCCTTCTAAGTGTCCACATTGACGGATTTGGATTTTCAGCCCTTTTACATTGGAAGTTCGGTAAATAGTCCTGACGAAATGATCAGAGATGCGGCACCTGGTAACGTATGTGGCTTGCTATCAGCCTCGAAGCTGGAGGACTGTGGGTATCTGGATTCTGAAAGCAGCTGAGTGCCATCTACAACTGTATCATTGACTTCTTTTAATCAGGTTGCAGGCAGCTGATCCACTACAGTACACCCAGAATGGAAGATGCTTGAGTCATGACCTTGAGGTTTGCGGCTATGTACTCAGTAGCCAGAAATCCCACACTATCAATTTGTCATGGGACCTATTTCTGTGTCCTGACATCATTAAACACTGATATGGGAGGACCTAAACTTATAAGAAGGCAGTCCTATCCTGTCCTCAATCCGAGAAAAACCATCAACTGAATTTCCTCCAAGAACAACTACAAGCTCTCATACAAAGTATGAACACATTCACTCGTTTCCATATGCATATAAACACGCTAATACTTCTGACAGACAAAGCAACCATGAAGGCTTCCACTATTGCTACTTTCCTGCTGTTCCCTCTTGCCGCCCTTGCGGCCGATGGTGATCCACCGGCACCTGGGGAGGGTGCTCCTCCCGACTCCGATTCCAAGGGTGAATGCCCCAGCTGCGAGAAGAAGAATGTCTGTGATACCTGTGTCACGACCATGTTGCCGTACACCAGCAGCATTCCCGCGTGGTCTACTTCTTGGACCGAGACGAAGGTTCTGTGCACTGGGGCTTCTACGACCAGCGCATGCGCCACGCCCGGAACGCAGTCTTGAAACATTATCAGGCTCTTCCATGGAAAACGGTAAGTTCCATGATTACATTTTAGTTTTGGAGAATGTCTCAAACTTACTGATCTTTTCAGACTTGGAACTAGGGGTGGATATCTAATGTTGTAGTGTGTTCACAAGTACATCACGTGTACTTAGATGTACTTGCAACTACTGAACAATGAATACACTATTTATTGATCTGGTGATCTCTATAAAAACCTCTTAAGCCTCGTACCAAGAAAGATCATAATATTTATTACTTTGTGCCTCTGCGTCTTCTAAAAAAGGCAGGGAGTTTAAATAGCGAATCGGCTATAGATAATCAGTCAGCATTCATTGATAACTAGTTAAGTTAATTTGAAATCCAATCATTACTCCGAAGTCGAGCAAGTTCTGGCTGGAATAAGACTTGTAGGTTCAGGTTCTTTCTTTAGCCCTAATGCAGAGCTTGCTTCTAATCATGCTCGAACCGTTTTGATCCGCAACGGTACCTCTGATACTCGCCATATGTAGGATATATGCTCACCACCCCTACAAAAATAAAACTACTCTATACACATTACCGGGGATTCGCTGGTGGTCACCCACCCAACTACTAACCGGCCGGCGTGTGGCTCAAAAGCAGTCAGTATACGGGTGGGTGCTGAGTTAGAGGGTGATGCCGCTTTTTGGCCGTGCTGGGGGTGAGCCTGGGTGTGTGCACGATGGAGAGGGTGAGTGATCACCATGCATTGTGTCAGCTCACCCAGCTGAAAATTTTGATCGAACTAACCATTGGATAGAAGAATACCATGCCAACTATTAGGCTGCAGGTGGGCAGCAAAATATATCTTTCTGTCTGGTTTGTGCCACACCTTAGTACGAGTGTGTTATTTGTTAGTGTCACGCGCTCGGATAGTAGTGAACAAACTAATATTCAAACTACTATGTAGCTAAAATAATGACCAAAATAGTAAATAATAATACACCACTTCTTTATATAGGAAAAGTAACCTTGGATATGTTTACCCGACATACACTCCCGTAAAAGCCATACCGATTCCTTGAAACGCCCGTCCTCCAAACCAATAAATGCACCGTCCACATGTCATGCACCTTGCAAGAGAACTATACCAAGCGCCCCTATACTATTCAAGATCGATAAAAGTCACTATGCACCGTACCATGCCAATCTGTGTTACCTCAGAAATACCCCACGCCGTAAACAAAAAACCCCAATTAGTAAAGAGTACTATCAAAATATCTGTCGCTGTCCGTAGGCGTCATTTTGAGCCGGTGGTGTAAAGCTGACATGGGTTTGGCCCATGAATCTTGTTGAGACGATGACGGAAGGTCGGTTGAATGGACCGACTGTAACGAATGCGAGCTGCTCGAAGGTGCTTGCCGTAAGGGGACAAAGGACCAGGAGAACCGTCGAGGTCGTGAAGAGGAATTATCACTACATTGACCTGACACAACAGATGATGGTCCCCAGGACGCTCGACGGCCTGGAGGAAGACCCGGTTGACTGTCCCAGGGATAGCGATGCTCATGGTCATTGTCACTCGGACTCCTGAGGACGGATGGACCGTCTCCAGCATTCGACAGATGGTGATTCTGGTGACTATCGTCCCATTCATCCATAGCGCGGGTAGCCGCTGCGACATGCATTTCCTGTATAGAAAGTGGTTGTTCCAAGGATAACACACTGCGGGACCTTCTCAGCCCCATTCCCAGCCAAAGCCTCGAATTGCGTCGAGCCCGCTTGGTCTGTTCGAATTCATGACTATACGAGTTCCTTCTATTGTGGTTGGTGCGTCTCTGTCCGCTGTTACTATCAAAAGAATTTAGCGAATGCCGGGTACGACTCCGCACGTCGACATGGTTATGGCTGAGAGCAACCCTTGCACGCATTTTCTGCACCGCTGAGTCTAGCGCGAGCTCGATCGAAACGTGGTTCCTAATGCGTCCAAGTTTGGGCCAGGTTGCTCGCTCCCCACTCATGCATGCCTGAAGCATGAACTCGG
>JAOCNA010000014.1:5373752-5392512 GCA_026546675.1 Papilio helenus | reverse complement strand
CATGATGCAGTTTTGGTTGTCGTCAGTTGTAACTAGATGGCTCTACATTCAATCGCAGTCGTAGATATGAATCTCATCTGCGTTCCTAACTGCGACATACGGCTCGGCTTAGTTGTTGTTGAGCCGCAGAGTTCAACAGTTCAAGACTATGAGGCTCTGCCTACCTTTTATCGACAGAGAGGACGCACAGAAAAGATATATTTCACATTCCTATGCATCCTCTCCTCGGCCTAACCACTTTACCTTGCCATCCTGTACGGAGAGGGTGAAAAAGGAAAGTGGATTTAGGCCACCGGCCAGTGAGTGTACATTAGGAAAAAAACGGAAAGTCTCTCACTTGGCGCATGTCTTCTGCATGGTCATGGTATTGCACCGGGCGAACCGGCCCACCCGTGCATTCGAGGCGGACTAGAGGCCCGTATAGTACTTACGTTGAAAGCATAGGTAGCGGGGCACTGCTGCGTCCCGGGGTAAGATGTCCGCGGCGGGGTCCACGGGCGGGGCGCGCGGCGCGGCCGTGGAGCGCAGTACGGCGGCGTGGACACCGAGCGCGGGGTGCAGGCGCAGCGCGTGGGAGCGCACAAGTTGAGCGGCCGCGGCGCGGTAGAAGCAGTGGCCGCACGCGAACTGGCAGCCGCCGTGCGCCTTGAACACGTGCGTCACCAGGTCCACTGCGCTGTGCGATGAGTCGAAATCGCAGTAGATGCAGTCGAGCGCGCGCTGGCCACCCGCGCGCTCGTGTGTAATGGCGTGCCGCAGCGCGTCTCCGGGATTGTCCGTGGAGTAGCTGCAGAAGCAGCCGGCGCATTTGAATATGTGAACCAACTTTTCGCGGTCCATCATAACCTCCAAAACTACTTTATTTTTCTTATTCATCACCTCCGTCTGTGCTTCTTCATGTTTGAACGTTTGTATCGATTTTAGTTGGAACAAATTGTTGATGGCGGGCTGTGGCGCGCTTTGGGCGGCGTCAGAGGGTGCTCCCAGGCTGACCACGCTCTCTATGACGGGCAACGTCGTTTGCGGCGGCGTCTCCGTCTGACCGATAAGTTCCGTCAGCGGCCGCACGTTCAAATTATTTTTGTTTTGATTTTGTTCGCTTACTTTGACGGTTTGGGAAACGATTTTTGCATCCATGGTATTTGACGGGTTTTCTTCATTTTCCATTATTGGAAAATTATCAATGTGCTTGTCGAGGAAATGCTGTAAACAATCTTTGAACAAGTGTTTTCCTTGGGGTGTTACTATAAGTTTACATAAGAAACAAAATCCATCCCAGATTTCGGTATGTTTCAGCTGCACATGTTTTTTAAATGATATTAGCAGCGCAGTACGATAGTGGTTCTCTACGCCGTTGATGCAGCACACATATTCCTTTGTACCAGCATGCGTGTACTTCACTTTGAAGTGCGGGTAGTCGAGAACGTCGTTGCTCGTAGCCGAGGAGGCGTCTAAATCTGCTAGCGCTTCATCTTCGAGAGCATCGTCTTCGTCTACTAATAGTCCCTGTTCGCATGTGTCGACGTCGTCCTTTATTTTTTCCTGTTCGTCGGAATCCACCTCGTCTACTAGTTGATCGTTTGTATCCACATTGTGTACTAGTAGCGCCTGTTCGCGAGTGTCGACCTCGTCTGCAAGCGGTTGCTCTCCCTTCGTGTCGGAGGGGTCGTCCTGCGACTCACAAAGATGCGTATTATGATCCATATCATTATCCAGTTCTGGTTCAACTTTAATATTTGCTACTTTACTCAATTCACATATCTCCTTAGTCACATCTTCATTTTCAAAATATATTTGTGATTTCATTTGCTTGCGTTTATTTTTTTGTGTCTTGTCGGTTTTTGTGTCCGACTGAATATCAAGTTTTTCTATGAGAGTTTCAGTCCGTGCTTTAGTCTTTTCAATACATTGTTTTGATTTATCGCTTACTTCGACCATGTTTTGGCCCCCGCGGCTGCTTCTTAGTTTTCTGGGCTCCAACCCAGTAGTAGGTTTTGTTAACAACGATAACGTCCTTTTCGACATTACGCTCAAATTTATTGTATAAACTTCTGTATCTTCATTGTTATGTCGATTGATCACGTGTGTTTTTAAGTTTTCGAGTGAAATTTGGGTAAAATTACATTTTCCACAAATGTATCCTATTAAGTGACCTTTTGGTTCCTTAGGAGGTGGAGGTATGTCTAAATTAAATGGACATTGCTTCACATTTATACATTCTGAACAAAGTTGTTTATACTCTCCAGTATGCGTACTTACGACGTGCCAGAAGAAAGATTCCAATACTGTTTTCTTTTTACTACTGAACTCTTCAAAACAAAATCTACATACATACTTATCAAAAGGAAACTTATTTATGATTTGGAAATTGAATTCTTCAGATTGCTCTATAGCTTCTTTAGCAATTTGAGGGCTCAGTCGGGACAGGGGGATCTCTGAATGGGGATGCTGTTTCTTATGATGGTAGATGATGTCGCTGCCGGTGTACGTACACAGCCGACACGAATAGCTTGTTACGTTCTTAGAGAAACAATAAGTTTTGTCAGTAAAACAGGTGTCATCGGTAGCATTTAGGATACTCTGTGTCGAAAATTCTGAAGTGTTTTCTAACTCCGATTGGTTAAGTTCGAGCTTTTTTTTCTTATTTTTTGGTTTAATAACGCCTGATTGCCACCCACGACGTCTTTTTTTCATTTTTTTCTTTAGGTCTACTAAATGTTCATTACTTCCAAAGCTTTGAGATGACACTAGAGAGCTACATTCAGACTCGGAATCACTTCCAACTTGCTTCTCACTTCCATTTGTATCGTTTGATTCGGCAACTGAGTCAGATTCGAACATGTAAGGGTCTACATCTGTTTGTTCGAATACTTTTGTTTTCGATTTAGGGCCGGGTTTATATTTGGCCGACAGGTTAGATTGTATTATCTCCTCATTTTTTTCTTTATTTAAAGAACTTTGCTTTAGTAGCCCTTTTGTTTTTAAGGTCTGTTTCTTCTTACATGCTTTGCCCTTTGGAGTTGTTTCTTCAGGAGATTGTTTATTTTTTTGAACATTATGATCTGGGCTGTTTTCAACATTTTGATCGCCTTTATCTGGCGAAGACTTATCTTCAACTAGCTTTGCTAAACGGCACATTCTTATACCAGAAGAATTTAAAACATCTTCGTTCAAAAACATCTCCTTGATATCATTTTGAAGTTGCTTCAGTTCTCTTGAAGGCTTTTTTATGGGAGGTTTAACAATTTTCAAATTCGCTGAAGACCGTGTAGGAGGTTTTTGGGCCTTAACTTTACTATTCTTCACTCTACTTTTTATTTTTTTGGTAGGTTTTGTATTTTCCATTTTAGTTTTTTCATCATTTTTAGATAATTCACTTTCAACTGTAATATCTTGAATCACTTCGTCGTCATTATTTTCAATTCTTTCTTGCAATGCCTCTGAATTTTCATCATTTTCAACATTTTCCTTTACCTTTTCATCATGGTCCTTGTTATCAGTATCAGTATCAGAAATAGTGCTAGGTGCTTGATCAGCCTCAGTAGTAGAATCAATTTCTACACTTCTGTGTGGGACAGTATCGGTGCTCATTTCTAGTGTTTTATCTTTGATATCATCGTAATCACATATGGAATCGTTACTTTTCGCTGTAGCTTTAACTATAGTATTTTCATTATTACTGTCCGTCGTACTAGAAAGGGATTTTGAAGTATTCGATAAATCTTCGTCATCAGAAACGATTTCACTCAACATTTCTAGTTTTCTCTTTAACTTTTCATTCTCGCTTGACTGATCTTTGATCATCGTGAGTAATTCTTGTATTTTTGATTTATCTTTTAAAATAGATAATAAGCTCCCGATGGAGTCGGATTGATTAATTGTGTTGGAATGGGATGAATTTAATTGATCAGTATCTTTTGCTTCAGTAGAAGTTATATCTGAGCTCATTTCACAAGGTTCTACGCCAGTACTATCTGGTAACTTTTCCTGAGGAGCGGATTCTTTAATATTTTCGTTAACGTTAATTGTGCTATCGGGTGTAGAACAGATATCATCATTAACAACATCATAAGCTTTCGAAAGATTTTTTTGTGGTAAAATACATTGTAATTCGGTTTCTGTTGTTGAAACTTCACCGCTATTGCTATCAACTTCTTGTTTAATATTATTTTCAACATTAGGTATGCAATCTTCATTTGTATTATTACTAGATTCGTTTACTTCAGTTATTTTTTCGCTATCGTTATCTGAATTTTCACAAGCCGTTTTTTCAGCACAAGTAATATTTTCAAGCATATTTTCGAGTATTATCTCCTTTGTAAACTGTCGTTTATTGCCATCAGTTTTAGACGTTTCTAAATCATCGTCAAGATCAGCTATAAGTTCATTTATATTTTCAATAACAGGATCAGTAGCTAAGCTGTCGGAGAACATTTCAAGGTCCATTCCAAAACAATTATCAGAGTCAGGCATATACGTTGACAAATCCTCAGCGGAAATCAGACTTTCGGATTGCTTTGTACCTTCTGATTCATCGAGTTTGCTATCAGACGCAGAATCTTTTGTATTCCCCAATTTTTCCGTAGGTTTTATATTATCCCAAACGCTACCTGTTGCTTTATCATCTAATGTGACATTGTCTTTTTCGATTGACGCTTCGACAGTACATTCTTTAGATACTTGAGTATCGATTACGAGAACATTATCACCGGAATCGGAATCATATTGTAATGGCTTTTTTATCCTATTGCGTTTTTTTCGTGAAACTGACTTGTTATCCGAATTAATTACATTCAGTATTTCATTTCCACTACTCTTTGTGGAAGATCTTGTCACTCGTTTTTCGACGAAGCCAGAAACATTTTCAACCACATTTTCGTTTTTATTAATATCTAGAATTTCGCTGTTGTTCTCTGATTTTGATAATACTTCTTCATTTGAGACAGACATCGAATCCCCTTCACATATTTCTTTGTTTTCTACAAATTTAAACGTGTTGGTTTCGTTCGTATCATTTTGTTTTTTTATTTCATTGTTTTTACCAGTTTTATCACTTTCAACTTTAATTGCATCAGCTGCATCTTTAGAACATGTTTCCACTTGAGCCTTTTTTATTTTCGGAATTTTGTAATTTTTGACACCATAACCAGTGCCCAATATTGTTCCCCTGGCTATATTGTCATTAGAATAAACTATACCTTGTTTTTTACTCTCATCAATAGATTTTCCTTCATGTGATTTGTTTTGTGTATCTCTGCTAAGTCCACGCTGAAGCCTTGGGTCCCGAATATCTCCTCGATGAATAGATACTTTCGTAGATTGATCTTCCTTTTTACAAGTTTCCATGTTTTGACGATCACGTCTTGATAATCGAGGATCACGACCATTTAACTTTTTTCTTATGTCAGTGACTAAACCTTGATTACAAGGTAGGCTACCTTCATTATTCTTAGTATCTGCATGTTTATATGATTGCAATTCTTCTTTTATATCTTCAAACCTCTTTTTTGAATGGCATTCTGCAGATTCCCTCCCAACACTGCAAGCACGCCTAAACTTCGTTTTTAAATCTGATGAATTTGTTGTCTTTTCATTGTTCAACAACTTCCTTTCTGCACTTGATTCTCGAATTAAATGCCTACCAACACTTGATGCACGTATTCTTCTGGCATCAAAATTTGTACATGTTTTTGATTCGTTTTTAAATTCGGAAATAGTTTCTTGAAAACTCCTGTTAACACTTGTATCAATAGTAAATGAGCGACCTGTATTTGACTGAACCGCTAAAGTGTTGCCAGTTGTACAACCTTTTTCCTTGAAAGGTTTTGTGTATTTATCATCTAATAAGTTACGACCCACACTATGTTCTCCTTTGTCAGTACGCCGCGGACTGCTATTGTAACTTCTACCACTATCTGCTTCATAACGATAATCCCTTGCACCATAGGCAGTACTACGGTCTTTTGAACAGTGTCGAACATATTTATAATTTTTATAAGTTGATCGACCTATACTAGTTTCATGCCGACTAACGTGTCTGTCGTAATTTCGATAGGAATCATTATAACTTCGTTTGGATTCTTCATAATTTTGACTATGTGTATTAAATTTACGTTCACTATATTTACTGCTATCCAAATCATCATTACAATATGTTAAATTATCGCTCTCAGAATATCTGTTACTTCTAGCATTCTGATATTTATTATATCTGGCCCCTGAATTTTGCAATATTGACTGATTTTGTGAGAAGTCTCCTCTACTGAATGAGTGATTTGGGGTCATAAGATGTTCCTTTATCCCAAATGAACGGCTTGGCGCAGGTGAATAATCCGTTCTTCCAAAAGGGTGATTTGGGGTAGGTGGACAATCTGATCTACCAAAAGGATGACTTGGGGTAGGTGGACAATCTGACCTTCCAAAAGGGTGACTTGGGGTAGGTGGACAATCTGATCTTCCAAAAGAGTGGCTTGGGGTAGGTGGACAGTCTGATCTTCCAAAAGGGTGACTTGGGGTAGGTGGACAATCTGATCTTCCAAAAGAGTGACTTGGGGTAGGTGGACAATCTGATCTTCCAAAAGAGTGATTTGGTGTAGGTGGACAATCTGATCTTCCAAAAGAGTGATTTGGGGTAGGTGGACAATCTGATCGTCCAAAAGGGTGACTTGGGGTTGGTGGACAATCTAATCGTCCAAAAGGGTGACTTGGGGTTGGTGGACAATCTAATCGTCCAAAAGGGTGACTTGGGGTAGATGGACAATCTATTCTTCCGTAAGAATGGCTTGGAGTAGATGAACCATCAGCTCTCGGATAAAGATAGCTTGGCGTGGACGGACAATCGGTTCTTCCGAAAGGATAACTTGGAGTAGGTGAACAATCTGTTCTTCCAAAAGGATGAGCAGGCGTCATTGGTACTTCTGCCCTGCCAAATGCATGAATTGGGGTCACTGGCATGTCGAGTCGTCCAAATGAATGATTTGGAGTTGATGGACATTCTGAAGGAATAAATGAATTTTCGACATAAAATGTATTTTGAATATCATTTTTGTTGAGACCTAAATTAGTACGTGAAAAAATGCCAGCATTTCGTCCATCGCTTCCCGAGATATTATTTGGTTCAAGGCCAGGAAATGTGGGAGCACATACATGATCTGATTTTGAGTGTTCGCTATCAAAAGGCACTTTCGATGAAGTCATTTCATAGCCCATAGTTGTCGAAGTCAAGTTATGTACTATAGTTGGAATTGCTTTTATCTGATTTATGCCGCTTATCAGTGCCGTTTTCGGCATTCGGGTGGGTGTCATATTAGGTGAAAAGTTAGTCTGAGTTCTGGAAACATGCTCTGTTGAGCCTATCATAGCACTATCAATATTTAGGCTACCGAAGTCTCTCCTCACTCGAGGATCTATAAACGGTATCGCTTTTTCTATCGTACTTAATTCCGTTTCTTTTTTGGACCCTTCTAATGGCTTCTCCATGAGTTTATTTTCTGTCGATAATTTTGGCTCCGGCTTGAGCGGCATCATTCTCATGTCCACGTCGCTTTTTGAAGGCACAACTTCTGCTTTTACCGGCTCCGCAGGAATTATTATTGGAGGTTTAATTCCTGTGTCAGCAAAATCTTCATGATCTGGTGACTTAGGAGCTAAACTACTATATATATCGGTAGGTGGACTGGTTTTTTCTTTGTCTTCCTCGTCAGAAGTTTCAGCAAGTGCCACGTTTGTTGATAAATTAAATCGCTCGTATTCCTTTTCCGTTAACTTTAAGCTTTGTTTTTTTAGAAGTTCTTCCTTTGACGTATTATTATTACTTTCACTTGTAAATAGGGAAGCTGGTGGAGCAGAGGTTGATTTTTCTTTATATCTCTCAATCGAAATTCTTTTCTTTGGTAAAATTTTTTCGATGTTTGCTACTTTTGTCACTTTAGGTTGATGTAATGATGGGGTATGGGTCTCGGAATCAGATAAAGAAATTTTTTCACTTAATATTTCTTTTTTTAAAGCTTGTAATATATCAATTTCTTGCACAACTTTTTGTTTCGCATTAGCTTCTAAATCTAATAATGGTATCTCTATGGAATCTTCCGGTTTCATTATATTTTCATGTGATTTGGTCTCTGTAGATATAGTTTCGTTGGTTTTCTCATTTAAGGCGATTGTTGAGGATCTGTTCGGTATTGGTTGTGAATTCTTCGAAGAACTATCGTCATTTAAGCTAGCTTTGGTAGAATTTAGTTTGGAGTCTGTCTGTAAAACCTCGGATAATTGAGATTCAGTATTTGATACGGAATTAGAGTTCTCAATTTTTTCATTTGAACCATTGTTATCGTGAGGTAAATCTGACGCTTGATCGCATTTTTCGTTACCTTCGTCAGGTTTTTCATTTATCGCAGTTATTACACTAGATGTATTTTCTGAGTTGTCTTTATGCTGTATAGTTTCCTTTTTTTCAGTATCAGTTTCTATTATTTTCTTGCTTGTCTCATATTTTTCGTAGAATTCAAAATCAGATAAATCTACTATCGGCTTTTTTCTAGACAAGTCACTTGTAGTGATTGTTTCATTTTGACTTTCCTTCTCCGAATTAATTACAAGACATATTTGAATTTTTCGAGGTAGTTCATCTTTATCATCCACCTTATTGATATTACTTGTATTTCCTTGATCTTTATCCACAACCACTAAGCTGCCATAAATGCTTTCAATAATTTCACTTTCGCTGTCTGATAATTCACCTTCTTCGAATTCCTTTTTCTTCTTCTTTGACCCTGACTTCTTTTTGCGCTTATAAGACTCGAGTATTAAATCAGATATATCGTCTTTGGCACCAGTTTGTTTTAATTCAGAGAGGATCTGAGTTCGCAAACCTCGTAATGTGTCAATGTCAACATCATTGTCGCTGCAGTTAATGATTCGAGATAGGATATCTTTAGTATTCAATGAATTTAAACTTTCTTCGGGAACTTTAAGTGTTATGTTTAAGTCTTTTAGCTGAGTCGTTTGCTGGGATTGACTTGAAGATTTTTTTCTATCTTTTTTATTTTGAAACGATGTGGTTTTTCGCGGCGACTTTTTAGACGTTCGAATAGGAGATTTCGATTTTGAAATGTCCGTTGGCAAAGGTTTAGTTTCTCGATCAGGGGAGACCAGAACACGAGTATAATTATTTTTATGTAATATTGTTGACGAAGAATTTTTCTCGCTATCAGCGAGTTTAGAGCGCGCCGGAGATAAGGCCTTATTTTTTCTTATTTGAAACAAAGCTGGTTCTTTGCTACCAGATGTGACTTCATCACTGCCAGCAGGGCCTCCTATATCCGGCAGCATCTCCGGGATTTGTAGTCGTGCGGAAACTTTTTGAAGTTTACTGCGAACTAAATCCAACTGAGGATTTTGACTCCCAATGTCACTGCTCTCCAAAAATGAGTCTCTCTAAAAAAAAATTGTATAAAACACACAAAACAAATTAAACAAAATTATAAAATCTCCACATGTAGTAAATATTTTAAAATGTTCTAACCTGTTCAATTTTTGCATATAAATTCACTAAAACTTGTTCACATTTCATCAAGTTCTCCATCTTCATTCTAAAACATGTAAAATGCTATCAGTGAGATCAAAAAGAAGACGATGATGGGCATACAATTAAAAAGTAATGATCAATCTCATTAGTTTATAGATACAGTAGACCCGCGGATATACTACATACGTTTTACAGAGTCAGATAAATCTACAAAGGCCGTGTTTGTGAATGCCATGTAATCTTAAAGTGATTTCGAACTTCTTAAAAATAACGAACGTTTTTTTTTTTACAAACCTACATAAAAATGCTTATATATGTACGAAAAACATTACCCTATTTGTTATTCGTTTAAAAACCATATAAGCTTTAAAATGGTTAAGTCCATTTACAAGATCGTTAATTGAACATTATCTTTTTAAAACCAAAATTTCAGCACCTCATACCCTCAATTGAATACTAAATTGAGAACGAAAACATACTAAAGAACAATAACGATCGACAAGCAGATTCTGTGATGTTTCTGCCATGGCAATTTTGACAATGTTTAATAATTAAAAATAAGTAAAAGCGAAGCAATAATAGGTATGAACCTTTTTCTCTTATCCAACAAGAGATCCCTGAGGGAGCGGATCTTGGCGAGCTGCGCCAGGCGCGGATTGCCGCTACCAGACCCTGCGCTCTCCAGCCTACCGATCATGTTCTCCAGGAACGGAATGTATTTCTTCATCTCCTCGAACTTGCGATCGTAATCCGTCTCCATTTTTTATGCTGAAAGTAAAACCAAGAATAAGATGCAAGCGGTAAGTAGCAGATGAACTCTTGATGAAGGCAACCGACAAGGAACAAAAACATTAAGAAACAAAGAGTCGCTTGTTACTGCCATACTCTCAATACATAATGTCACAACAATATAAAACTAGCTGTCACCCGCGACTCAGTCCGCGCGGAATAAAAACAATATAGTTAAGTAGCCTATATGTTCATCCATACTATACTCTACATCTATTCCAAATTTCATAAAGATCCGTTCAATCGATTGGAGATACCTTCTAACAAAGATCCATCCAAACGGACAAAATAACGCATGTATAATATTAGTAAGATAACTAAAGGCCCGTCACGGCTGGACACTAACTACTTAAATTTTATAACAATATGAAATTTACATTATCTCTTATAAACATTGTAAAATACAAATCATTTCTCTTTATAATATCGGTATCTAAGAGCGTGCGCACACCTTTGACTAAACTATCACACAACTGTTTAGTCTGGCACACTACTCGATTTTAAGTTGTGCAACTCAACAGTTGAATTGGCTGCGAAACAATCGACAGTCACACAACAGTTGTGCGTTAGTTTAGTCAAAGGTGCACGCTCTTAGACTCGCACAATAGAGTCTGGTAAAGTCCGATGGTGACGTTCAACGTTGCACTTAAATAATGGAAATGACCTATGTTTATGATATTTCTAAACATTGGTAATCATCAAAATCGGTTTAAAAGTTTGAATTAACAATTTAATTTGTTTAGAATAGTTTAGTAACACATAACGTGTACTGAAAGAGTGACAAAAGCCATGCCATTTTATTATATTATAGAAAATTTCTATATACAAAAAACTATAAAACTTGTCAAATCATAGGTATTGAAATACGACAAATTTTAATAAAAAAAAAAAATAAAGGAAGCATAATTTAAAGAACGTAAATTAACAATAAATTATATTTACACTTGTTTACACACTCTTCATTGTAAAAGTGCTTATGGAACGGATATGTTTATTAAGATTATACGAAACAATCAATTCAACAATGGCTTGCAATACGTTCAGCATGTCCTCAAGTAGAGGATCATTTATCATTACCTTACTATAAAATCTATATGTTAATGTGTCATGTGTTTTCTTATTTTAATTACTACAAATCCTCGTTATTATATTTTAACCAAGTTGAATTAAATTTAATTTAAAATTTTGCAGACATGTTTAAAAATATGAATGTATGTCAAAAGAGTATATCAGCTTAGTATGATGAAAGTGAAGAGAAGTGGCGACAATCAACGTAAAATACCATAATTTATCTTTAACACAATCACAAGAAAGAGGTCTCAAATCCGAAAAGTAACAGCTTCTCTGTAAAATCATGATTAATCTCAAGCAATGTTAGCTTGTTCATTCCATAGAACGGAGTTCGGCTCACAAAGATGACAGTAAACGTGAGAGCTCTCTTCAAAGATTAGATCTCTTGTAAAAGATGAGATAGTCCTCATTGTTCTAAGTTCATAGAAATGTTTCGTTCATTGCGCCCTTTATCAAACAAGACCCATGGCTAACCTAACTATATAAAATAATCGTTTTACTTGGAGTATGTGCAAGGAAAATATTAGTGAATCGTCTAGACATGCGACAAAATAGTCATTGTAATCACAGGTTCATTTTCTGGAAGCATGAAAAACGAACCCCATTGGTAATACAACTGCATTTTCTTTGATACGATGTTAGAAACAAGAATAATATAAATTATAAAGGGCACATAATATACATAGGAACGTTCACTGTAAGTTTACTAATGTGAATAGTCCGTCCTACATGTGATTAAATCTGTTAGATTAAAATGAGTATTTATGTACCTTTCTCTCGATATATATATAATCGATGGTGATCGAAAAACGTATTACAATAATTCAAATGTGATATTTATTTAGCAAATAAGTTAAAAAGAACTACACACAAACAAGAAAGAGAAGAAAATTAAAAAAGGCTGAACCTCAATTATAACAGAGTGGTACTGGCCTTTTACCTTACATCAGCATGTTTTCGATTACAAAATGGGTTACCAGTGTATTCAACTGGAGTCTGACGAGTTATGCGCGGTACACACTTGGCCAGTACAGTTGGATAGTCGCGCAGACATCGATTGTAGGCTCACTGGTGCCCGTAAGTGTTCACGTTATGCCAGTTGAATGCCAGTCCAGTTATTGAGCACTACTGTTCAACTGTACTAGCCAAGTGTGAACCACACATGCTTCCTGACTTGCTAAAACCAACATCACAGTATGACTGAAAATACCGTTCGTTGTATTTGTGTCTTTAATTTAAATTGGCTACAAAACTAGAGTAAGACTGAAGAAAGTACGGATGGATTGTGTGAAAGAGGATATGTTTAAGAATGGAGTGAGTTCTGATACGACGGCTGATAGAGATGGAGCAGCACATAATGTGCCAACCCTCAAGGGACAAGGGCAAGTTGATGATGACGAATTTAAATTTACTCGACTAATCACCGTACTTAAGGTCAGAACATCCTTTATCCACTATGGGGAACATCAAAATTTTTATCTTGTAGTTAACTTTTACCGGCACATTAAACACCTGGATATAATCGTCGACAATGACACCTTTTAAGTAAGAAGCAATTGTATCTCATACAATGTAAGGCGAATGGCATATTCTACTAAATGAACTAAAGCCTTGTACACACAGAGTTTCATGTTCCAATATGGATTAATAAAAATTAGCCTGCGTAGTAATTTAGAAGAGTCTTGCCTTCGAAAATTGAGTACGGTTGTCTCTTGAATGTTATGAATTAGGCTCTTCGTAAACGTGATGTAAATTTTCTAAACCTGACAATTTTAGTAGAAGCGTACAATTTGACACAATATTAGTTCAAACAGATAGAATATTAATTTCCAAGAATTATTTTGTGCTTATTCTATATCTATATCTATACTAATATTATAAAGAGGAAAGATTTGTATTTTTGTTTTTTTGTATGTATTGAAATAACTCAAAAACTACTGGGCCGATTTTTAAAATTCTTTCACTGTTAGAAAGGTTATTTATCTGTGAGTAATATGCTATATTTTTTAATTTTACACCGACTAAGTCGCGAGCAACATCTAGTATGAAATACATGTATATGCAAATGTAGATTCAATAAACCGTTTTAGTTTTACTGGCTAAAAAAAAACCGTCCATCTTTAAACTTTCGTATTTGTGATACGAGCAAGGTTTATTTGGTAATGTAAAATAAAACAAATTGTTAATTGTATATTCATACTATATTTACTGGGTACTCGAAATATGTTTTTTTTTTAAGGCATCACGCCGACATAATACACGTGTTAAATTACAATTCCTCAAAAAGAAAACAAGATACTTTGACGACGAAATGTTGTAAATTTCCTTGGATATTTTTTTTTTAATTTATATTTAACTTAGACTAGTAATCATAATTTTTAGTAAAAAGTAGCAGTCAACGTAAAATACGAAAATCTAGATATAATAAAATACGTAAATCTCTCTCTAGTATTGTCACCTGGAGTTCGCAAATAACATAGATGAAACCATATTTTCCAGGGTTCTATCGATTTTGGTGTATGTGTGTGTATGAGTTCAGGTGGCACACAACAATATCTTTACGCCATTTTGCTGAAATCTGTACGAGGTGTAACGGGTGAGGGATGGCGCGCCCAGAATGCAGCGCGCGCACTCTTCGTTCATTGGCTAAACAACTGTTGCATGGCCGCCACGGAGAGTTTAAAAGCTCGCCCGGGCCCGAAGCCCTCATCAGTTCTACCAAAGCTCTCTAATCAACATGTAAGAAGTAAAGCAACAACGCTGTCTCTTCAGTTTTTAATTATTATTTTTTATCTCCTGTGTTGCCAAGTTAATTTGATTCTTATGACCTGAGTTTTAAGGTTTAATTTGAAAGTATACCTTCGTTGATTAGAATATTTTTATAAAAGTGAAGCTGCTGGGACAAGATAAATGAAACCAGACACCTGTACAAGTAAGTATCTTTTTAGTGTTTAACTTTTTTATACCCTGTTTTTTTTTTAAAATTTATTTTACTTTTTTTATTTATCATGATTGTGTTTAGTTCTTCAATTTATAGATTTTTCATCGTGTTTTTAAATAAAAGCAATCTCCTTACTTGTTAAAGTTCTTTAAAGCAAATAAAATGTTTTCGTAAAATCTTTCTCGCGCTAGCGGTTATTTTCAAGATGTTACGACCTACGGCAAGGCGTTCTTTGTTAGCTTACAAGATACATCAAAGGGCGGGCGGCGTGAAATTCATTGAGCCCCTAAACGGAGCCCGTCGGCATTTGTTTCTGATAATAATTGCTTTGTTTCTGAAGTATACCAAGTAAATTTTGGTATTGTTTGTCATGCCAATTAATTTAAAACATTCTAACTATGAAAAATAATAAAATAACGTATTTCTAAATAAAACAATAAATGAATAAAGAATAAATATAAAAAATAAGCTACAAAAAAAGTAATCCGAAAATACTGCTAGATTATTTATTAATATTATCAACTAAAACATAAAATTTATCTGAAAAATTTAATATTCCCGTTTTAGTAAATAAATCTCACTGTAAAAGGTACAATAACAAAATTTCAATTAAAGTTCAAATCAGCCGGCGGCATTGAATGTTTGTAGTTCCGACGGCAAACATTTTGATTGAGGGGAGAGAATATTAAGCAAGATAAAATACAATGCGGTTATTTATCAGAATGAAAATGAACAACTTAAAATAGAATCAATTTAATTTTTATTAAAAATGATATTAAGTATTAAAATATTTTTTTTCTTTTTAGGTAATACTCAAGTACCAGAACCTGAAATACAAAAAAAGACGTCATGATTGGAGCTATAGTCAACTAAAATTTACTGACATTTTAAATAAGATCCTGCTGCAATGGAAACCTACATCAACTTTAAATCGACGACATCAGAACCAACATCGAACTTAACAGGTATCAAGAATAAAATGGCCACTTGTTCATTATTTTGTGTTCCAAGTTAATATTCTATTAAGTTTGATGGGAATATGTTGAATTACTTATTGTTTTTATAGGAAATAAGAAAATATATGTTAATCGCAACTGTCGTTACACCTGTTTAAGAACTTACTATCTTCTATTTTTTAAAGAAAATAAAGGGTCAGCATATCGTATACAGGTGTTACGACAGTATAACCTCACCTAGGTATAAGGTAAGCTAGGAACCAGACTCCAATGTTTCCGAGAAGGTAAGTAAGAGAATCAAAGCGAATCTCTTATATTTCCGATCTTTTGTAGGGATTTATGCTCAAGCCACTGTTTGCGTCAATGTTGATATCAACAAATACTTTAGCAGCGAGTCTTTATTTTGTTTAGAGAACTTTAAATATCAGCTCCCAATCCTTACCCTACACCCGTAGGGTTGGCGCAACAGTTTTTCGTCCAAAACCCTTAACGATTATATGACTCGACATTTTTACAGCCGCCTGTCCGTCGCCAACCCTACTTGGGATTGTTTAGAGAACTTTAAACAACTCAAAGATGCAGCAATGCGATTTGTTATTGCGATCATCGATTTCAAATGAACTTTCCAATTGTGTTAAGAAACATAAAAAAAATAGGTCATAAAACAATTAACTATTTTTGAATTTTACATAATTTAACTATCCAGCATAGTTAAATTCTATTCAAGAAAAAATTCTATATTTCGGCATTCAAAAATTTCACTACAGCGAGCTCGGTTTGGAATTTAAATCAGTTTTTATTGCCAAAATAACTCTATAAAAATATATTGCCGCTGTCTTTGTTAATTCTGGAGGGTTTACAATATGTTTTTTGTCCATTCGTGTCGGTAATTAAATCTTAAGAATTTTTAACTATCAGCAGCAAAAATTAACGCAAGCCTGCTCATATGACATCATATATTTTGTCTTCTAATCAATTCTGGTAACATTATTAGTCTATATTATAAATCTCGGGTTAAACATCCAAGTATACAAGAGAAAAAATGTCACATTTGTAATATAAAAAAAAATTTGCAAATACTCCTGTATTTTGTCTTAAAAAATCAACAAAATCCTTTCCGTAAACTTAAGCGCCATATTTTCGTTTTACTCAATTTACAATAATCATGTACATTTTCATATTAGAAATTAAAGACTTCAATCCTATTAACTATTAAAAACCTTGCACATTGGTATAATATTTTTTGTATGGTTTCGTATGAGTGTAGCATGGGTGTCTTATTATTTTAAAGCGTTGATGTATGAATGCAGAATATTTCATGTATGTAAGGATAAATAGATGGGAGGACAGACAGACGAATAGATGCATGGATGGATAGATGAATAGTCTAATTAATGGTTGGGAAGAATGATAAAATGCTGCATGAATGATAGGGTTGATAGTTTTCAAAGTTTCAAATGTTCAGTTTTGACTGAACAATTCGACTGTTCAGTTAATACTGAACATATATAGTGCATGTTTGAAAGGATAATTTGTTCGTTAATGGATGGTGTTTATGGATGGATGGAATATATGATTTTGTACGTCATCCTTTGTTCTTACAGCTAAAATAAAAATTATTTAGTAAATCATAGTATGTTACTATGTTGTAAATATAAATGATTATGAAAAGTCAATTATTATATTCTAAATGATACGTCCAATATCAAAGATATCGGCGGCGTCGTAAAACATAGACGGATTTTCAAATCAACAAATTTACAGTTTAAAGTTCTCGTATTACAGTTCAACGGCGAATTTTGGCGAAGTATTTGATACGCCGTTGTACAACGCTTAAAATAATCATTGAAAAAATTTATTAATACGTTTTGTGCAAATATTTAGGCCGATTTCTGCAAAAAAAAGTGAATTGAAAAAAGTCGGATCTGACTTTGTTTTACGACGCCAACAATATCTACTGTTTCATGTAGCGTTATTTTCGTTGTATATATTTATTGGTAACATAGTAATAAAAACCCATAAGTTTTCGTTATAATATAAAATTGGAATCTCAACACAAATCTCGATCAACAGAACATAAAATATAGACCAACGAAATTATCTGTCCCGGTAAGTCGAACTAAATAATGATAGTTCGCGTTTTTTTGTCAATATCATGTAAATGTCACAGTCTTTGGCGTATCGTAACTGTATTGTCAATTTCTTTCTTTAACGTCATTTTTCTACCTATGTGAGTTTTACATATTTTCTGACAGAATTAAACGCGATACCAGCGCCTCTGTTACCGGCCTAAATAATATTGCCGCACTATAACGTATAGTGCGACAATGTTATCTAGGCCGGTGAGAGAGTCGCTGCTACCACGGTTAGTTCTGTCAGAAAGTATTTAAAACCTACACAGGCATAGAAATGACATTAAAGAAAAAAATGGCACGATAGGTACAATACGAAAAGAATACAATTTTATGAGATTGCCAGTGGGACGCTAATGAGCTGTCATAATATAGTTTGTTTTATGCCCATCGGGTCAGATAACTTCGTTGATCTATACTTTAAAATTCGTAGAAGAAAGTCTGGCGATGTTACTGACAGTTTATTCTATGAATATTATTAGTTCAAACCCTGATCTATATAACTACCGCTACCAGCGCCAAAATCGCGAAAACCAAATTAACACAAAAAACCAAGGTTTATAGCCTGTTCATTTATAAAGTTCAGTGAGAGTAGGTTACGATATCAGCCAATCTGACATATAGGATTAAGTACGTAATATATTCTAATGATCTCGACATTAAGACAATATGGCATAAGTTTCAAGATACGTTTAGGATAAAATTTTTATAAAGTATTTAATAAGACTGTACATATGTAGTGAGTAGAGTACTACTCGTAGTACTGTAGTCAACTAGTGTTACGTTAGAAATAAGATTTCTTCCATCAAAATAGTCGCACAACAGACTAAAAGGTTAGCTGTCTTAACTCCAAAAAATAAAGTTGATCACTGTAGCTAAACACGTGTTTCGACTCTGACCACCGCTGATTTATATTATGGACATTAAAGTATAGTTATCATAAATATGTATTACCACACTATTTTCGGTTTAAGTTTTTTTTTTATATCACGAGTTGGCAAACAAGTAAGCGGCCACCTGAATCCACCAAACTGGCGAAGCGACATAGACATAGACATTCGCAATACCGAATGCGTTGCCTACCCTTAAGCGACCGAGGAGGAGACGCAGAAAAGAGGATGTTTCCCTTTCCTATGCGTCTCCTCCACCTTCAAATCCACGTTCCCTTCCCATCCTTTTCTTATAAGAAAAAGGGTGGGTGGAAAAGGGACTAAAGTTGGGCCTCCGGCACCACACTCATCAGACGAAACGGGGAATTGCTCCCACTACACGCCTGTCTTCTGTGTGGTCGTGGTATTGCACCGGGCGAGCCGACCCATTCGTGCGAAGATGTTAAAGCGGGCTC
>JAOCNA010000014.1:5138726-5150292 GCA_026546675.1 Papilio helenus | reverse complement strand
CATGTCAAATGACACGATTCAGAAGCTTTCAAATAACCACCGCCAACGCACCGAAGAGAACGAATCTGAGAAGCAGAGAATAATAAAGATACTAACGACAAAAGTCTTAACTGAAATATAAGAACAAATCTATTTTTGTAAAAAGAAAATGGAATAGAAAACTGAACTAATGCACTTTATAAAGATTACTTCGTTCCGGTTTAAAACGTTGTTGAAATATCACGTTAGAGCTTACAGCGACAAACGGAAAACATTGTATCGTACAGTTGTTTTAAGCGGTTTTATTTTTAAATTATGGGCTACTTTTTTATCTTAATAATGCGTGGACGAAGTCGCGGACAACAGCTATTCTATAATAAAAAGTCTCCTCTGTCTGCACAATGAAAAGATGTAAAGCCCGGAGCTGCACAAGTGTTCTTGTTAGGGGATTTTGTGTATCAGCAACTTTTGTATGATACTCCTCGCCGCTTATTGCTCCCTGGTACTTCAAGGTCAATGCTATTTATATACGAGTCTAAAATCAATACATTTACAAGTTTTCTATTCTTTGACATGGAAGTTTTTATTTAATCAAAGATCAAGTTAGTAAAAGAAGAAATATTACTGAAGAGTTAACATTTTTGGTGAAATTCATGAAAAATCTATTTTATGTCCCTTTCACACTTTTTATAAAAACAGAGATAGGAATATATCTCAATGTAAATGTGTAGGCAGTGTTCACTGCTTGAAAAGGTCACGTGTTAGAATGGCATGACAAACGTCTGAACATCTGTCACATATTTAAGGCTTATCTGTATGCTTTGTGGATTTACTTTGTGTTCAAAGTTGACAGTATTAGACCTCACTCCTGTATGCGTACGAGTAGATTACTAAGGGATTGTTTTATTTAATTTTAATGTAAAAATAAAGTCTTGAACGATTAAAACAGTTTTAAACGTGGCTTCGCTATTAAATTTAAGCATTACATCAATATTATGGCTTGTCAAAACTGTTTGCTAATACTCTTGACCTGAAAACAATAGCAGTCGCTTGTTTAACTTGGGTCACCGAACAAAGGACACGTTATAAACCAAAAAAAAGCATGTAGTATTAAGTAGTTAGCCCTTCATATGATACACTTAAACAAATTAAAAACGACTACACTAAATTACAGTACGTAAGTGTAGCCTTTGTTTGTCCTTACTTCGTATTTTTCTGCTTGTAAAGCTACTAGAAGGTATCTCGATGAAATTTGGCAACACACAAGCTACTCAATAAATTTCGTTAGTTCCGCGCGGACGGAGTTACGGGCAAAAGTTTATTAAAATATCACCAAATTTAAATACACTATTATATTACTTTTCGCAATAAGTGTAGCAAAAAATTACAAAAAATCAACATGTGTAGGTTTATCAAAACACTTATAAAATGTAACTTTAATTCCGAGTATAATCAGCCCGAGCTTACGTCAGGCATAAAGATGAGAGGTGTAATGTCAAGAGATTTAATACAAACATTATTCATACGGAGCACGTAACTCACTTACGGTAACATTACATACAAATTGAGACAAATTGCAGTACAAACCTTGCCCCATATTGTATCAATATACTTAAACCATCAAGGGAATTATATATTTCTAAATTACGGACGTCGAATTTTTTAACCGAGTCGCTGCTGGCGATCCGATCGATTATCCCTTCTTCTATAGTCATGTGGACTTGGTGTAGCACTTCTATAGGAGTACTAATACAGCCCAAAAAACCTTTTCTTTTTTACATAATTATTTCTTGACACATGTTTTGTTTATATTTTTATTTAGTCAAATGAAGTAGTGATTTAAAAGATTGTGATCAATATGAGTCCTTTTTTGTTTTAAAATTGCGTTGAAAGGAGTTTCAAAATTAATACAAAGAAGTTAAGATATTAAATTATGAATGAAGTCGTGATTGCTTTCATCTGCTGAGATGAATTACTAATGTCTTCGATGTTTAATTGACTTTTTGTCTAAACTAGCTGTCGCCCGCGGCTACGTCCGCAATTCAATGAAAAAGTAAATACCTAAGTGTTCATCCAGATTATCCTCTACATGTCTGCCAAATGTTATCGAGATTCATTCAGCAGTTTAGACGACAAACTTAAACATACATCCATCCCTCCATCTAAACTTCTGCATTTAAAAATATCGATAATGTTTTTAAATGCTACCAGTAGTGTTTATTTACACAAATATTCTTACAATAACATTAACACTCTAACCTAATAATCGCAATGCTATTTTTTTCAATTTCTCCGTCTCGTTTCTCAGCTTTACGTACCTTTTTGAATTAACCATATCTTGTATTAAATAAAAATACATATCTCCAAGTGGCACAGCAATTGGTATCTCTACACAGATGTTCATAGAGTAAATGACAAAAACAAAATTTGTCCAATTAAACTTTATAGCAGAAGTCGACAGATTGAAGTTGGAACAAGCTTGGCGCCCGCTCGCAGTACTCATAACTTTGATTATTAAGAGACGGGATTTGTCAAGCGAACATATTCCCTTCTATCTATACTAATATTATAAAGAGGAAAGATTAGTGTTTTTAGTTTTTTGTATCTATTAAAATAATTCAAATCTTTCACCATTAGAAAAATAATTTATCTGTGAGTAACATAAGCTACATCTATTATTATTTTTTAATTTCACGGGTTTGATATACACACTTGTGATCGTCATCTTTAACTAAAGTGTCAAGTGACATTAGTACAACAGTGGCTCTTTGTCTAGTCCTTTTCTCAATAATCAAAGTCTCATAAGCAAGACTTGATTAAATTTCTCAAATAAAAACACTAATACGGTTCTGTATCTCATCACTGAAAAACATTTATTATATTTACACGAAGAATATAGAAAAAATGTTGTTTTCACTCTGATATTTCTTAACAAAATATTTGTATAACTTCTTTATACAAATTTTATTTCGTAAACATGTTGTTATTAAGCATGTCAGAAAGATAATGTATTACATATTTCTACAAATGTTGTTAATAATTCGTTTTTTTTATTAGATCTGTTTTTGTATCTGTTGTAATTTTCTCTATCTTGTTAATCATGTTAATGCTAGACAAAAAAACAATGCACAACATTTTTATGTTACTAGCTTTCGCCCGCGACTCCGTAAGCGTAGAATTAAAAAAAAACAAAATTGAGTAGCCTATATATTCTTCCAGAGTACCCTTTACATCTTTGCCAAATTTCATCAAGATCAGTTCAGCAATTTAAGCTACAAACTCTAACAAACATCCATCTAAACTTTCGCATTTATTTAAGTAAGATGATTCATCAACTAAGCAACATTATTAAGTAAGGATACAAGACAAGTTCATTGCATACGTAATCGTTACTTCTACATGCGGACTGCATTTCACATTAGTGATGTACCACGGAAGCGGTACATCACTTGACGTAACAAACTCACGTGTTTGTCTGTCAAATGGTTCAATGATTATTCTTTTAAACTTGATTTACTATTCCATTTCTTGTTTTAATTTGCAGATAATTCACGTGTTTTTAAATATTTTTTTTTTAAGTTGAATTGGTTTTTTTTCGGTCAACAACTATTTTACAAAAAATCCGCATAAATTACCACAATTTATTTAATGTTTAAATTAGTTTTATCTACAATAACAATCTATAATTGGGATTAAAATGCGAGCTTAACTCGAAACCACTTTTATGCGATTTTCTACCCTATTTAAAAATACCGTAATTTTTATCTTTAGAAATCTCGACCTTTCCTAAGATGTGTTACAAAATATCATAAACATTATTCTCTAACTGACATGAATTTATCTGACGGTAATTTGCTATTTTATAAAATTTATAACACAGCTTTGCATAATTTCGACGCTATTTCAAATGTACAAAACATTTACACCGAATAAACGAAGTATGTAATTAATGTAAATTTAAATTCTACTTAAGATATGTAAAAAGCATTAATTTTTTATTAACAAACATGTTACTAAATTGCATTTTTTTTGCTCAATAGCGGCCATTCTAAAGTTTCAACTACAAATCATCTACAACTAATCCGTAATTACATTTAAATAGTTAGGAGAATTGTAAAAGCAAGACCATAATCCTAGGTGGATTTCAAGGTCGTTCACTATCATGGGCACCCGGGTGAGACAATTGTCGGTTGCTCCTTCGACCTCCGCACTCAGGCTGTTTACCCCTTGCACACTCCGGTTAAAACTGCCCTGGTTTATCGTAAGCTTTTGGCCGCGATTTCTTCCGTGCGGAATTAAAAAATTGTAGGAAACCTATGTGTTCTTCCTAACGTCCATTTTTTATAACAAATATTAGTAGATTTTAGTTAATGTACTTATATTTCCTATAAACATTCCAACTTGGCTCTAGACATGTGCTAGGATATAGTTCACGACAATAGTCTAATAGCGGGATTCGAAACCTAGACCGCGAGATCGGTAGTCCGTACCATAGTCTATGTCAAATTTCATCTAGATCCGTTAAGCAGTTTTACAAACACTTAACACACATCCATCCAAACTGTCGCATTTATAATAGTAGTAAGAGTATGATTTGTAATTCTCTTACTAGTACATAAAATCACCATTAAAAATTTCAAAGCGTATACTCACGTAATCAGATAAGCTCTTCATGTTAAAAGATATAACCAACAACAGCTCTGAATAGTTACACACAAAAGGTATAATAATTACTGTGCATAGACAATATTATAGTAGTAAATAAGTATCAACGGATCTCTAACTCGTAATCCGATGCCCTGGGACTCAATACCCGTATCTCAGGTTATACCTCAAGCATCCGCCACTTTTTGTCCTTCCCCATAAGCCTGCACGACAAACTGACCCTTACAACATTCCTGTTCTGATATTGTTTAGATACATTATCCTTTATTCATCTAATCGTAAAAATCGTTATGGGAACTGTCAACTTTGTTCTTGTAATGCTATTAAAGACTATTTTAGCTTGACAAAAATGATTCAACGTTAATAGTTCAACGGAAATATTGAATGTCTAGTTTTATGTAATTTGATTCATTTTCTTGTTCAATAAGGTTTAACTAACATGTCACTATTTTAAAACGAAGTCATGTCAAAACACAACAAACTGAAATTAAAATTATTAAAACCCTTTTTTCACGAACGCGACCATGTCCTTAAACTAAATGGTAAAGTCCACCAGTCAGTGGAAAAATATGTTAAAGTGCTGTGCTAATTGAACGATGTCTTGCAAGGAACAAGGGAATATTTCTGAAAATGTATCACCGCAGATTTCCGCAAATGTACATAGCAAATTATCAAATAATAGATATGCTCTGTTATGTGTAATTAGGAAAAAAATAAAAGATACCTAATTAAAAACAACATTAATAAATGACTGAAAGTAGGAAGTACAGATTCTCTGACGAGTTAATAATGGTGACAGCGCGTCCAATATGGCGGCCGTTTCCCGCCATTTCTCAGCGACGATCGTGTACCAGGCAATCATAAACGTATTAGTGCATTCCTGTGATGTTATAACACTATCACGTAATACACCCTGCTTATGCCAAGTTACGTAATTTATGTTTATTGATCATCTTATGGTGAAAGTATTTCTAACTATAGAACACGAATATTTCAAGTATATGTATCCATAATAGACAAACAACTTACAATCGGACCTCTAGCTTTTTAATTTAATTACAGTGTTTAATTGTAATTCTATAAATATAATTTGTGACTAAAATTAAACTCGTTATGTACCTAGTTCTTGATGGCAATTAAATAGTTATTTATTTTAATTGGATAATAAAAGAAATGTGTTGTATAAAATAGAGTAAAAATCAACAATGATTTTCCTTTTATTTAAATAATGTTAATGTTATTCTATATGATAAATATTATCTATGATGTCTTATCAGAACTGACATCAGATTACGGCCATTTCACATCTGCGTACAGACGTGTACAACATTTGAGAGGAGAATAAAAATATGAAATACTTCGACTGTTTTTTATTTTATAATTAAACGGTTATATCCTGTTTTAACTACGGGCTTCGGCACAATATGCACTCTTTACATTTCTATCAGCCATTATAGATGGATTCCTTTCTCACGCATATCCTCTTCCACACAAACCATACTTTCTTCTTTCTACTTCTACTCTGGAAGTCTTCCAAATATCGATAAAACCTGTTTTTTACTAATTACATTATGATAACAGCGTAATTAATAAGTTAATTGAACATTGTCCAATAAGAATATGGAGGAAACATATTATGCAATTCCTGTGAACTAGTACACTAACTTGTTCTTAATATTTTTGTAGAGTCAAGGCATTGTTTCAAACATTTTTGTAGTGTGCGAATGTTTACGTGAAAACAATTTTAATTATAATTCAGTTCAGTGTTGCGTCGTGTAATTAATTTTCAAATTATATTTAAGATCATTTTGTAATTAAAAAGATTGACGTAACATAATAAATGTTATATAATGTTGGTCGTATGTCCGTAATTACCGAGCCGGCGAAAGTGAACGGAAACGCCGCGAGATGGCGTTGAATAACAATCACACATTAATTTTATGAATGTGTAATTGATTTTCTATTGTTTATATTGAAAGGGAAAGTGTGTCAAATAAGGAATCACTTGTTTATATATGGATTGGTTAATAGTCCTTTTAACTATTGGTTTGTTAAATCAATCGGATAAACTTTGAATTTGAAATTCGAATGCGCAGTTCGAATGTCATGAACAATCTGATAAGATTTTTAGCTCAGTCAGATTAAGTCAAGAAAAAAATAATGAAATAAGTAAATAATAAGGGCGTGGTTGAGCGACTACACAGGGCGTTGGACAGAAAAGGGCGCTATTGTTCTGTGAATTACACATTCTCATATAACTCTGTTTACAAACTTCATCCCAAAAAGTGCTAAAAAGGCGCCGTAGTAATTCACTCAGGGCACTAAGTATCCAGTATGTAGTGTGTGGTGCAGATTTCACTAAATTGTCGTCAAAAACATTGTCATAAGAATATTACATTTATAACGTAGTTACTTTTTGCTTGTTCAGCGTGTTGAAAACGTAACGGATTTAGAAAACTGTGTTTGTGGTTTTCACGACTCATCGCGGCTGTCGTATTTTGTTTAGGAAGTCTATTTTACTTTTATAACTGTTATAAGAGAAAGTTAATTAATAAATACACGTCATTATAATTTATTTATTTCAAATTCATTGACAAGTATCATAATTTTCCCGGAAATTTGTTTCCTGTTAGTGTTAATTGAAACTAAACTAAATGTTTTTCATTCTGTTATACTTACTTACTAATTTTTATAGTACTTTCTATAACTTTGGCCGTCTACTGCATCAAAATATATTATATTTCAATGAGAATACTAATTGATGTTTTGTACAATCGGGTAATCTGGCGGTGTTCTATTTTAAAAGTTACAATTGTTACGCGTAACAATAACCAATAGAATAGAACGCAGTTTTTATTCAGTCAGTGGTAGACAGCTACCTAGTTTTACCTATAAATGTAACACCGAGGATTTCCTTGATTGTACATGTATTTCGTTAGCGAAAGCCGTTAGTAATTCGACCATTTCTTATGTTTTTATTTGTCAACGTTATTTGTGTAAACTTCATCATAGATTAGTACAGACAAACAGAGCGTGCGTTAGAAACGTGGAAGTATAGAATTACGAACACTAATATCAATAAGTATACGCAAGGATTCTTTACGGATATCGGGTTACGGATATATTTGTAAATGTATATGTTTACACAAATCACGAAGTTACTCAATAAATATGTTTTCAATCGACAACAGTTTGTACGCGATAATCTCAAGAACTGACAATCGTATTTGAAAAAATCTATTTGCGTTTGTTGGATTATAAGATGGCAATTGAGCGAGCGACCACATGAGTTCGCTAAAAAGGCGAAGCGACCGCTGCCGATAGCAATTGCAAATGCGTTACCTACTCTTAATTGACCAAGGAAGACACGAACATAAAGAAGATATTTCCCTATGCGTCTCCACAATCATCTAATCCACTTTCTCCTTTCATCTTTCCCTCATAAGAAGGTTGAGAAGAGGAAGAGGACTAAATTTTGTATCTAGAACACACACCGATCAGACGAAACACATAATTGCATCAACTTGACATCTTCTGTGTGGTCGTATTGTACTGGACTAGCCGGCCCATTCTTACAAAAAATGTTCCAGACTTTATCACTGTTATTCCAGAAGATGCGACAATATAATACATAGTAAGTAGTTAGTAGGCGAGAATAAAATGCAGTAAAAACTTGAGGTTAATCATCGTTAACTCGTAGCAAACCGGAGAGCCCTTAGCCCGACCTGCGAACACTAAACGAGCCATTGTGCCAACAAGCGTATAGTAAAAGTGGAACTGCTCTCATTTAAAGCGCTGACTACCCCCTCGCGCCGCCGACAGACCCTAAAAAATGCATTGCGTAACGGTTCTCACGAATTCCGCCTAACGCTGGCGCCTAGCTCGCTGTTTGCCCGATCAATTAATATACCTGAGTCGACTCGTGAACGACAGACCTTATTCTGATTTTAATTGTGTCACAATGCTAACATAAATCCGACAAATTAGGTAATCATCGCGAAACTATTGATACACCATTGTGATATGCGCATGTTTGCAGAGATGAAATATTTTGAACCTAATTCCAAATGTTATAGATTGTAAATTACTAAAAACGGGTACCCAATATTGTATAATGTATAGAAAAAATGCCCAATGGAATTTGTAAACTCTATAATTTGCTAATCAGCGACCGTGACATTTGTGTTGTCAATGATCATACATATGGCTGAATGACGATCATCCATTGAACACAAATTAACATATACAGAACATATTAATTAGCCGGTTTTTGACGTTACACCGGTATATTATTCAGAATATTTCCTACATCACATTCGATTCATCATCACGATTCGATTTTTACTTAAGTACAAAAAAAGATATTTCAAAAACTACTGTTCAGATCTTGACCAAAGTAAAAGCAGAACAACACAATAAGTACTAGCTTTCGAAATAACAAGAATCATCAATATCGGTACACAAGAAACTAAGTTCCGAGGTAACAAACATGCAGACCAAATGAGAACTTCCTCTTTCTGAAGTCATTTAAAAAATCATTTACGACTGAAATCAATTTTTCAATCTACCAATTAGACAAAATAATTTTAATTTATGAACAAAAACATTCGCTCACTTTTCAAACAACATATGCTTTTCGATTGCTACTCGTATTATGAAATAAATTAATTTTGTGAATTAAAATTTGCGGATAACCAAAAGTGATTCCAAATCGAATTTTATAGGATTTTCATCATCAGATGTGCATTATTGTAATAAAAATACGGATGAGAATTGCGTGGACGGTCGCTGGGTAATCGGGTCACCATGGTTGGCGGGAACCAATGCAGGCGCTCTGTTCTCTTTTCCGAAATAGATAGAAGCAAGATAACTGGGTCAGACTGCGCTGCAATCGATCGAGGCGCATAAGGGCCCGCCATCGATCACTCCCTGCTCTCTCCATTTGACAACCTGTAGAAGGGAATCTGAATTGATATAGAAAATACGTGAAGTATCAAATGAAATGAGATGCTTGAATATCTATGGCTACAGCCTACAGATTCGTAATATATGATATCACATAAAATCTTCAATCTATTTTATGTAAAATTGGGTAGTTATATTCAAAAAAAAATTTTTACAAATCGCCTATGATTATTTCTTAAGGTCCTGTCACAATAATATATATCCTCGATATTTTTAACTATTTAATTCCAATAAAAATGGCGTCCCAAATTAGGTCAATAAATCAAACAAAAGCAAAACAAAGAATGCATCTGTGAAACATCATATGCCTTACGCGTCGAGAAAGTGGGCCAATCCACGCGATTTTTCTATAATCTATCTATATGTACACTTTTCCCAGACCGCCCTACATACGTTCGTTCGTTTGTCTGTTCAAGATTGAGGACACAGGTGGGCCCGCGGACAGTTTGCAAAGACGCCTCAAGATAAATGTGCCAAAATGTTTTAGATCCTTGTTCGCCTTTAGCGTAAAACAAAATATTAATGAGCATTCATTTATTTTATCAGAGACTTTACCGATAACTCTTGTCACAAATAGGTTTATTAAAGCTGTTGCTCGCGACTTCGTAAGCCTAAAATTAAAAAATAAATAAAAAAATTAGTGTTACTGATAAGGTATCTTTTTACTACTGAAAGAATTTATGAAATCGGCCCAGTAGGTTTCGAGTTATTTCAATAAATACAAAAATACAAATCCTTTCTCTTCATAATATTAGTAGAGATACGATTTATGGCCGGTTTCCCAGTTACTTTTAACCATTCGCTAATACTTTTGATTCGATATTTTAATAAATTGCGTTTCCGAACTAGTTATCTTGAGTTTTAATCCGTTGAAACCTAGTTTAAATACAAATGAATAAAAATAAAACCGTTTTAAAATTTAACATTGCTTGAAATTTCAGAGTTTATCATTAATCTGGAAGTTTCCTTACATCTAGTAACCACGTAACTAAGGTATTTGGAAATTAATCTAACTTAGAAGGCACTTCCAGACGTCGTCGTGTCCCAAGTACGATCCTGACAAATATCTTATAACATATTACTTGAAGGATCACTTACGGCAGTCGATCATCCGTTTTTTATGCAAATGACTTTAGTTTAGATAGGATGTAAATTATTTAACAAAAAAGTTAGACAGAAATATTTTTTGAATTCAATTAATAATTGAATTTATTTCTTCCGTTAATATTCTTTAGTAGTACATCTACTAAAATTAGTAAAACATATAGTTTTGCAATATTTTATCTTTTCCTCAAATAAAGAAAACAATAAAAAAATCCCACTACTTCATCGCATCTATGTTTATTAAGACGAGCACAAACTGTATTTGACATATTTAGGTGTAGCAAACATTTTTTTCAACTTAAACTAAAATAATTAACAAGTTTAAATATATTAGTTTTATAAAAGCACAAAATTTAAGTGTTTATTTAACAATTAAAACCAATAAAAACCTACATTTACAACAAAATACAAACTCAACATCAAGAGACAATGACTGCGAAACGCATCATTAAAATACCTACGTTTGAATTCTCAAAATCAGCACAGTAACGACTAACGACGGCTTAAATGTTATCTCTATGCGTGCGTGCAAGTATACAAAGCAAGGTTTGTAGGCGAGACGCGTGCGGGGAGTGCGCGGCGTGCGGGCGGCGGCGGAGCGCCACTGCGCAAATACATGATGCCTGCATACAATGACTGCCAAAGATCGCATCGAGGGGACAAGCGCGGCACGTGTAAGGCCAGAGACGAATCCAAACGGACTTCTTATCTATGCAGTTCGAACATCGACATCGTTCGGAAAACACCCATTTTAGACGATAAAACGAATAAAATTCAACGAAATTTTGATACAAACCAATCAACAATGAACCACGCTAATTAATAGATACTTTAAAACGACAAGAACGATAGT
>JAOCNA010000014.1:5104968-5115047 GCA_026546675.1 Papilio helenus | reverse complement strand
ATCGGTTCAGTATTTTTTGAGTTATTCCAATACATACAAAAATCTAAATCTTTCCTGTTTATAACCTTAGTATAGATAAAGTGTCAAACGAACAAGCTGCTTTAAAGAATAGAGTGGAAAGGGAATGAGGATTAAAATTAGGCATCTGGCACACAAGCCATGCGGTAATGCTTCCACTTCAAGCCTGTCTTCGGTGTGTGAGCATCGGGCGAGACGGGCCATTAGTACAAAAGATGATATAGCAGACTACCATTGTCATATTAGTACTACACATACAATAAATCTAAAAAACATTATTACAGGCCCATGCATTCGTGAAGCGAGAAACCGAAGCAGCAGCACCTGAGAACTGGTTGGAACAGATACAGAAGCAGTTTGAGGAAACAGTTAAAATTGTACAGCAGAAAGCGGCGGCCATCAACCTTGAAGAAATTAGGAATAACCTAAAAGGTGTAACTGACGCTTTCGAGAAGGCGGTAAGATTTCGCTACATGTACCATGTATTTCAGAATTAGGAAACTCTTTTTTTCAAATGTTACATTAATTGTACTCTTCAGGATTTTTTCTTAATGATTAAATTAAAGTAACTATAAACTTACATTAAATCTGGTAAAAGTAATGATCTAAGAACACTATAATCGATTCTGAACTGGAAAAATCATTCATATCAAAATATTAGACAAGAAGTGCAAATATGAGTTTGACCCTTAAACTACACGAGAGATAACACACAAACTAAACATTTTTTTATTTCAAAACACCATTCAACTTTATATCAAAAGTGAAAAGTTCCAAATGTTTGATCTATGAAGACTGACGGATAAAAAAAAATTTAGTTTATCGGCAAATAACATGTCGCTTCAGTGAATGGCCTTTCATTCTCCTTTTGAATTCAGCCACAGTTTCATAGAATGGATACGCCGATGCAGACGAATTATTCCAGTCTTTGGAGCACGCATCAAAAATGAAAAAGTAAAAACGCTTCGTTCGTACAAATGAAAGGGAAATTCGCAGCGGAACTACGAAAATTCTGCAAAAAGCCATCAAAGCTATAAAATTAATTCTGACTTGTATCATATAGCATTTGTTTTAGTTATTTTTTTTGACTCTCAGTTGAGAAATATGTCGAAGTTTCTTAATACTTTTAAGAGTAACTTAGTAATTTATTAGGTCTAAGTTGTCTAGTAGTCATACAAGAGAAGTTAAAGTTACTTTTATTATGTTTCAGGTCAACGACTTAAAGACAAACACCGAAAAGAAAGATTAAGAAGTTTTAGTCTTTTTAAAAGCAACGTATCTGCGGTTTTTCTGCTGTTGCTATCTATGGGCGTTGGATCAATTGTTATTAGTCGAACTGCTTGATTGCCCCCTTTTAAAATAAACCCACACATATTATTGTGTACAAATACTAGTTTTTTTCACTAATACATTAACTGTGACTTAGTTTTTTATAAATTATTTGGTTGTAAAAAAATTATATGAGGTTGTGTTGTACTTTAAGTCTGTACGTCAACATTTTCGCCAGACTTACATTTTCATACTCATCATCATCATCACCAGCTCACTATACGTTCCCACTGAGGGGCTATGAGCCTACCCTAAGTGGGTGATTAGGCCATAGTCAACCACGCTGGCCCATTGCGGGTTGGTTGACTTCACACATAGCTTTGAATTCTTTCGCCGATATGTGCAGGCATCACGATGTTTTCCTTCACCGTAAGAACGTCAGGTAAATTACATATATACACGTGACATTCGAAAAATGAATTTCACAAATAATTCAGTATCGTCAGTTGAAAATACTTCACACTAACAGTATTTCAAAAGCCTTATAAACAATAATAGTTTCGAAACGAACGATAAAAATTCAGCACAAGCGTGGATAATGCTTCGAACGCTTCTCCGTTTAGCATATAAACTGCTCCTTTCAAAATTTAACATTTCAAAAGAATCTTGAAGTCAGAAAATTTAGCAATGATACAAATAGTTTTTTTTAAAGAAAATTTAGTAATAATTTGTTCCGATAATATAAAATATTGCGTTATCTTCTTAATGTTACATAATTAATGAACACAGTGAGTTATAAGTTTCAAAATAAATCGTCAAGAAGTAAGTTAACTATGTAACTTGTAAGTAGATAAGGGGCCACTTGTAATTCCTAAAAAAACTGTGCATAGACAACTATAATCGAATCATTAGTTGTCTACATATAGATCGTCAACTGTCTTTAAAAATTACTTAAAAGAAGTTTGAAAAATCTACGAAATGTTCACAAAAATAATGTAGTGTAAGTCTGTAGAAAGCTCGAGACAAGACGGTCCGAGAAGCTCAAATAGGATCAGCTAGAGCTTTGTAAGGTGGGCTTATCGGGCAGCTGCCTCCATGCATATTAAAGCTACCTAGACTCAGTTGGCGACTGGACAGAATATTCTATGAGATGATAAAGATATACGACGTTATGCTAGCGTTCGGAAATATTGATCCTAAAGTAAAATATTATAAAGTTAACTTAACTAATGTAGAGAATTGTAAATTAATTAAAGCCTTAATCAGACAAGACATGCACAAAAACATACACAAAAATTTTGTTATATAAGTTCTTTCTGAGAATCGGCACAGAAATTGGCTTAGTACTTAAAAAGATAACAGATTTACAAAATGCACTTAAGTGTTTAGTAACCGCTGTAAATACGATAGTTCGTTGTTTTGTCTAATTGTTTCTTAACAAAGTGTTAGTTTGAAAAGCAATTGTTGAGTACAAAAGGGCGAGTGTAACTCAATCTACAGTTGTTATTCGTGGCGATGTAAAATGTAACGTACATTTTTAAATCTTTCACCTTTAGCGCGAGCTAAGGCACCCGCCTCGTTCAATATGCATGCGGCCACGGTAAACCGGTCCGCAAAGCCCCTAGATCCTGTTGAAATGTTTTCAACTGCATAGCTTTGCGCCATAGGCATTGCTCCCCGTATTAAATTGCCGTTTATTTCAACATACTAAGAGTAAGTGTTAACATTACATAAGTGTTATGTTCAATATTTTTTTTAATTTGTTCTTTAGCATCTCAAATATTTATTACTACAGTTATTACAGTTTGATCTAACATAATAATTGTAAATTTATTAATGACTAGCTGTTGCTCGCGACTTCAGCCGCGTGAAATCAAAAAATAATAAAAAATATGCCTATGTTACTCACAGATAAATTACCTTTCTAACGGTGAAAGAATTTTTAAAATCGGCCCAGTAGTTTTTGAGTTATTCCAATACATAGAAAAATACAAATCTTTCCTCTTTATAATATTAGTATAGATGTAGAGGATAGTCTGGAAGAACACATAAGCTACTTTTGTTTTTAATTCTACGCAGATGGAGTCGCGGGCGAACGCTAGTATTAGATATTTCTGTAGGATCTTAATAATAACACTAAGGAGAGACATGTCCGTGATTATAATCGAGGATTCAAGCCCATGACCACATGACTGGATGTCCATCATTGTTGTGCTAAGTGACAAATGTGCCTACTTTTGGATATTGTATTATAATTTACGCGTAGAGAATATCGTTGACCCGTGTTCTTAGAGAACAGGTTGGTCCCCGGCGTTGGTACCGTTGTATGAAGGAATGTGTACACGATGCACTTTCACTGTACCACAGTTCACGTGTATGATAAGAATTTAACATTGAATTATTGTGATCAAGGTCATTACTGTCATAATAATCCAAAATGGCTGACGCCTAACCTAAAAATCGTCATTTAAAGGCGGAACAAATAAAATTAGAAAGAATCTTTGTAGAACATTAGCGGTATTTGATACCTACGTAGCGCCCACTGGCGGCCAAATTTGGAACCAAAAGTAGTTAGTATTTGTGTTTGTCGCGAAAACCTTCCTAGAATTAATGATTCATTTAATCGATAAATGCTTTTAAAAGTACAATTATTTACAGACAACTAGTTAGAATGATCACTAAGGGAGTTCTTTAACATAATTAGGTTTTAAAATAACTCTGAGAGTTATTAATATTGGTGTTCTTTGAACTAACTTTCAACTTTGGACTCAATGACGTTAAAAATAAAGTGCATTATCGTATTGCGACAGAATAAATCGATCATACATTAATAGAATGTAGGACAGACGTATTGGCGTCGCACCAACATTCGTGTACTTACAGTTAACACTTCAAGTGCTGACTTGCTCTGCGAGTTCGTTTGTATTTAAACAGACATTTAAGAAGATAAACTAGACATAATGAACAAATTTTATTCACCGGTAACATCTATAAAAGGTATGTTAGTTATCAAGTTTAATGCCACCTCATGTCCGCATTGACATGTTATAAAACATTTTACAAAATTATAATAAGCTCCATCTATTGTTAAAAAATGTCTCAAGTGTAAACTCTTCCTCTATATATTTGTTGAATTTCTTTGTATTTCAAAAATCTTAGTAGCATTAAACGTGTTAATATGTACACAGTATTATTAAACAATGATATACTACGTCACAAAGCAGAAATTACTTCGGTTCAAATAATTTACGTGCTATAATACTGTCTAGAAAAGTTCGTACATCTATATCTATATCTATACTAATATTATAAAGAGGAAACATTTTTGTATATATTGAAATAACTCAAAAACTACTAGGCCGATTTTAAAAATTCTTTCACCATTAGAAAGGTAATTTATCTGTGCGTATTCCGCGCGGACGAAGACTCGAGGAACAACTAGTATTCAATTAGTAAATCATTATTTGGTTTAATATTAATCTCAGTGCTACAGCAAGGATGTAAGAAAATATAAATAACTATTTACACTGAATTTAATTGAATAAACCAGTTTGTGACCGATTTCTAATCAGAAGCGGCCACTCTGGACATTATCATAAGCGTGGGACGTGACCTTGACGCGCCCTTCATTATAATTGCGAACTAAATGTACAATTATTGGCAGAAACTTTGAATTTATATAGAATAGCTGTTGCTTGCTACTTCGTCCGAGTGAAATTAACAAAATAATAAAAAATATAGCCTATGTTACTCATAGATAAATTACCTTTCTTACGGTGAGGGAATTTTTACAATCGGCCCAGTAGTTTTTGAGTTATTTCAATACATATGATTTATAATTTTAGTATAGATTGTCGATCATCCACAAATTTGGTTTACCGTGTTATCCGGTAGAGGCGCTGCACAAATCTAATAATTTATTACGAAAGCGTTCTCGCTAATATTTTTCATGAGCCCTTTTTAGTAACTGCGTATAAACACTAAAATGACTACTGCATAAGGCTTCAAACCTACGCATCTGTTTATGCTGCGTCATTAATGACCCGTTCGGGAAAGTACCATGTATTCTCACAATATTGACAATATTAATGACGCAAATAAAAGTATTTTACTAGTGGAATTGACCCTTAATTTAATTAGTATGGGAAATCTAGATTATAAGACTGCGTGGTCGTTTTGCCACAGGAATTAAATATTAAAAAACTTGTCAGAACTGACCCTTACTTACCACAGACTATAGTATCTTGTAGACTTGCGGATAACTGGTTTGCAATCATCTCAGAGAGGGCTAAGTGGCCCGGTTCCCACGTACAGGCCTTGCTATTGCTTTTATTCCAAAAGGGTCAACAACTTTCCAAGGATCAAGTGACAAAAACATCTGTCATCCCTGTCGTTCTCTATGAAAAAAACAGAGACAAAAACGTGTTTTAATATTTGCGGCAAATGTTCAACACTATTTTACTGTGTTTTTAAATGTTGTTTTTTCTTATTAGAAACTAGCTGTTGCTCGTGACTTCTTGCGTAAATTAAAAAATAATAATAACTCACGATAACGTAGCTTTTTAATGCTGAAAGAATTTTTGAAATCGGTTCAGTAGCTTTTGAGTTATATCAATACATACAAAAATCCAAGAATACAAATCTTTCCTCTTTTTAATTTTAGTATAGATTAACATTGTTATTATGTTATTTTTAGACAAAATTAAATCATTTTCTGCACAAAAATAGACGAAGTTATAAAACGAACCGTTAAAGCGATAATGGCGGCAAACGGCACCTAGCGGTAATGCCACAGATAAGTAAAGTTGTTTTTGGCGCGCTCAGCCACCGCGCCGAGGTCAACACATTTTGTGCACTCTTTATTTTTGTTTCGTATTCAGGTCAAAGAAAGCATTCGACTGTAACAATTGTATGTTCTATGCAGCTGACATTGATTTGCGTGAAGTGGAAGTAATTCCGCGGTAGGGCGACCGGCCAGGGCTCCAGACAAGTTTTATTACTCTCACATAACCTCTCACCTACTAACACTCTTAATCTTCCCCTATTATAGTAAATACTGTCCTAGAGGAACTATACTCTTTCTGTGCATCCCCTCTGCCCTTTGCTTCTAAAATGCGGAAGTCTATGGGCAGTAGTCGCTTCGCTTTGGCGTATTATGGTGGCCGCTTGCTCATTTTCCGACTATTGTAAAAAAGTGTGTTTAATACAATTAATATTTCGTAATACTTCACGGTTGTTAAAAAGAAGTAAAATTCATATAAAAATTTACATGACGATATTATTCACGCGATGATTCATTGCTATTAATTGTTCCGAATTTGTTGGTAATTGCATGACTGGATTAACTAGCGGGGCCTTAATTTATCCAGATAAGGAAGGAAATAAGTGTTATTGAATAAAGGAAATATCAGATATATTGATCCATCTCAATTACTTAGCAAATATTTGAACTGCATGAACGACTGCTGTGATGAAGTATTTTTAATGTACCAAATACATCCGTATGTGTTGTATGTTATGAGATTTATTCTTCGTATCCATTGTGGTGTAATGTATTTTTATAATTTGTCTGTATGTAAGACATTTTGTACTATAAAATAGTAGTTTTCTGAACTTTTGTCTAAACCATTATGCAGAGCCATCTAGTGGTGTATTTGTGCAACGTAAGTGGTCATCTCAAGTGAGAATTAAAAACTATGAATGCAACGCAGTATCTGAAGTTTAACATAGATGGCGCTATTTTAAACCACATTCGTAGCCATAATTTGAGATTTTATCCATAGAGAAAATTAGATAAAACGGTTCGTGTAATTTGTTTTTTATTCGTTTAACGATCATCTGATTACAGTTATTTTGTTTACAACATAATTAAAGAATGATTATAAAAAGTAATGAATGTTTCATTTCTTCGAATTTATTTCGGTTTCTAGTAAAAAACAAAAACATAAAGCCATTAAGATGATTGAAATTTGTTTTTTCATAATTTTATTTTAATAACATTCTAATAGAAATTAGTTTTTTTAATGCTTGAGTATTTAGCACTATATCACTGTAACGCATTTTACCCAGTTATTATGTTATATGAAGTAATTTGAATCGATTATTACAAACCGAGGCGAGAATAATAGGTTTTCTTATGGAAACGGACCGTTGTAATAATGAAATCATTAATAACTATTGCGACCACCCACAGCACGACGATGTAACATATAACAACATATCCTAATAACTTCATGATTAGGTTAACCATGCATTGATTTTAATGGGACACAAGAATAAACGAGCGCTTACTAAGACACAAATAAAGTGGTGTTGCTACATTCAGTCGAAGACCCTAAATTAAAATCCTGGTTTTTCCGCAATTCTTAATTCAAAATTCGAAGATATTTAGCTATGCTTTTAGAATTAGACGATATAAATAAAATACAAAACTAGAATTTTTATTAAAAAAATTAAATTTATAACAAAATAAAATAAAATAATGGATACAGTCCTAGGAATATTTGTAGTCTATTCATAGTAATTCTCACCGTCCCATGCCGGTGGGGCCATAAATCATATCAGCACGTGTCCGCAGCGGACGCTGGTTATTTTTAAATATTTGTTATGGCAACACACGCCATGGGCCCCATTGGGATAAACATTGGACCGTTACGGTTCGTATTCAATACGGGTTAAGGTTAAAGGCTCCTGGCTGCATCCTTTATATCAAGTCAGGTAAATAAGATTATAGCTTGCAGATACACCAGACGGAGCCTAACTAAATTACATAAATATTAATGCGAAAGTTTAGATGGATGGATGTTTGTTAGAGTTTACTGCCTAAACGGCTAAACGGACATATGTTTGGTATAGATGTAGAGCAAAGTCTGGATGAACACATAGACTATTTTTTTTAATTTCATGCGGAGTTGCGTGGGAAAGCTAGTAATGTTATAAAAAGGAAATATTTGTATTTTTCTGTGTGGCTAAAGCTTTTATATTTTGTAGTGCTTTTAATTTGTTGTGAAATTGCATTTTCTAAAACTTGTCAATCAACTTTCCCGCCTTAATTGCGGCCAAGATGTCGGCCATCTCTGATGATACGTGGAAAACTTTTTTAGTTGAAAACCATCGACACTTGCATAGTTTTTTTACAAACGAACGGCCAGCTAAGCGGTTATGGAGGTATTAAGAAACGTTTATCCAATCAGAACTTTGGTATTTGTAATATTAGATATATTTTGATGAATCAAAAACATTTAAAAAATATAAATTAATTATTGAGATTATATGAAAAATTAAGTGAAGTGTCAACTAAGCATCCTCTGTATGTTTTTTGAATCTCTTTGTGATGTATTATGGCGCATATTCCTTTACAAATCGTAAATATTGATTGCTACAAATACAAGCTGTAATGAATTAATTATGCATTCACTCGCCCTATTGTGGCAAATGGAACATGACGTTTGTGGAGCGGCCATGTTTATGCATCGAAACGTTATCCTACTTACGACTGTTTTATTTCTTTTATGTTAATGAATGATGGACGGTTTTTGTTAACTCTGTGAGTTATAACTGTTGTAAATAAAAAAAAAACGATTTATTGAGACATGATTTTTGTTTAGTTTACTAACGTAACACTTTATAACTAAAGTTATATGTAAATAAATTAGTTAGAAATCTTTACGAAAATGATTTGTTAGGAAATAAATCAATTTTTTAGCAACTTTAATTTTAAAATATGTATTTAGTTTTTATATGAATGTTAGTAATTTTATTGATCCATTTAACCTTTTAAAGGTCCGTCGAATATAGATAATGTCCGTGTCCCTAATTTCATAATTAAAAAAAAAAAATTTGACTTCGATGATCAAATGATAATTATCATGTTATTAAATTAACTACCATTTTATTCAGATATAAATACACTCTAAAGATACGAGATTAGGTTGTAAATGTATTTATAAACGAAACATTATCCTATTAGTTAGTTTTCCCGCTGTCTTCGGTTGGCGGGAACGGCGGCCATTGTACCGGATGCCGGGAATTTGTAACGTCACGTCTGTTGTCAAATTGCTTTTTTGTTTTTAATTTAAATTACTTTCTGCGACAGTGTTTAATGTTATTGCTGATATGTTTTATGTACTTTTTTTTAGGGTAATTGAACGTGTTCTTTTCGCGTACAAGTTTAAACTGTTTTATGGTTAATTTTGTTTGTTTAAATATGTTTATCTTTGGATTGATTTAAAATTAAATGCGTATTTTTTAAATAATTTTTAAACATTTATTCTCTGCTAGTATTTAAAACTTTTACAGTGCTATTTGCTTAGTAGTGAGTATTTAAATATTACTATTAAATGGGCTATAATTTTAATATCCATAAGCACTAAATTAGGCAGCGCAAGGAATGAGGGCACGTTATCAACTGAATTTGAATGCGGGCGCGCAGTCACCCGGCGTGACCTTTTAATTACTGAACATATACGGTCTTTTGGATGATTCAACCATAGGGCTGTCACCTAGAATCGACATTTATTGAACTTTAACAACCCTATTCAACCCGCATATGTAAAGGGTTAACAGTACCGGTGAGCAAAAATGGTATGATATGAGAAAATATTTTAGAATAGTTTAATAGTGTAAGGATTTTTACACCTGAATTTCTAATTTATCTAAATCTAGAATATGGTGTTATCTCTTTCTTTAGAAGATAACTAGCTGTTGCACGCGACATCGCCCGCGTGAAATTAAAAAATATAGCCTATGTTACTCACAGATAAATTACCTTTCTAATGGTGAAAGAATTTTTA
>JAOCNA010000014.1:5048166-5060554 GCA_026546675.1 Papilio helenus | reverse complement strand
AAGTATGGATGGATTGTGTGAAAGAGGATATGCTTAAGAAGGGAGTGGATTCAGATATGACGGCTGATAGAAATGTAGAGAAGCAACACATACTATGCCGACCCTCCGTAGGGATAAGAGCAAGTTGATGATGATCTACTATGATCCTTACAACAGAGTATTAACAGATTACTGACGTGGGGGCCTTCAAAAGAGGAGTAAACAGCTATTTATTAAGCTAGTGCGTACCAGCTTTCGACTGCATCATAACTTTGTTCAGGTGGGATCGTGGTCAAGCGCTAGCTTAACGAACATAAAAAACAAAAGATTTAAGATACGCGGTGAGAACGAATTATCCATTTACACTTTAGCTGGGAGGCCATTTTTGGTAGCAGTCAATAAAATAAAAAAAAATGATTTGGCAGCCAATGCGTTTAAGATCTATAATAAATTGTAACCATGCTTAACCGCTGCGCGTATGAGACCCGAACTATCTCCTAAATATTATAGCATTTTTTTTAAAGAATGCCTAAAAAGAAAAAAATAAACTCTTTGAGAAATATCAATTAATCCATATTTACGTTACTTCGTACACAGATATAATAAATGGGTTAAAAGGAAATATGAAAAAAATAGGTACCTATTGTATCGCGTATCGCAAACTGAAGATACTAACAAGTGATGGTCTTAGCTAAATAAGAATGAAATAGTTATCGACAATTAAACGTTTATTGAAGAAAATATAAATTTTAATATTCAATTACGATATTCAGTAGATCTAAGGTTAGGAAAGTGACGTTCATTGAAGCACGATAAACACATCGATTTATTGCATTTCCCACAATACGTCACTATCCGTTTAGTTCTATTGGATGCATGTATGCTACTCAAATTAAGTCGTAATTTATTATAACAGCCTGTGCATCGCCTTTTTTTCTTACCACGTTGGAAAATGTGATGTGAATAGATTCTTCGGATGATAACTGAAATAAAATAAAAGTATTTAACATATCAATTTTATTAAACCTTCTTTGTTTACATGTGGTTATATGAATAGGTAATTTGGTGTAGTTGAAAACGCTATCGATAAATGAACGAGGCCTTAGATTTGGGAGATATGAAAGGTCTCTTTACTCACCTAGTGTTCTACTACATAGAGCGTTAGACTTCGATCTTAATTTTTGTTATCTACTGAAACTTGAAGCGGGAAGCGTGTGTGTATATTTGTCTCTGTCATATACACTAAAGAAATTACGGGCTTCTGCACAGAGGGAGAAAACAGATTGGAGCTCGATATGAGTCGCACTGGGTAAAAGACTAACAAGAGGTCCTTTAGATCCCCTAATTCTAAGCTGTTAATAAATTCCTTATTTTAAAATGTTTGTTAGGCTTGGTCAAGAAGTGCTCGTCTTTTATGAAAAGGAGGTGGATGTGTGTGCTCCTCACTTGCTGTTTGAATCTTCTCTTTGTAAGTTATAACAAAGGCGTGGCAGTAGTAGTTTTTGTTTGTTGAGCACCGCCATCTTGTTTTATCACTCTTGGTTGGTAGTGGACAATATCTATAACCGTTAAGTAATAGAATACGTCCACCTTGCTTGGATGTCTCGAATTGTACTGTAAATGAAATAATTGTATTAAAAACAAGCATCTCAGATCAGAGGACCTAGTAAGGACATTTGACAATTATACGTAACGTTTACGGCATTATTTCTGTAGTAGAAATATGGGAGTGTCGGTAAATTTTTAATTAGATAGAACTTTAGTAAGTTTCTTGTACTTTATGAGACAAATGACATGTGAACAATAAATTAAACCATAAATCTTGTTTATTCATACTTTATTAATACTACTTTGGTTACGCTTTTCACTACCTTCTAAAAACATTGAGAATATAATATATTGCTTAATCATATACTTTAGTTATAGTGTGTTTTAATGAAGCACGGTAAACACATTGGTTGTTTACATTGCGCACAATGTGTTTCAATAAGCTTAGTTTTATTTGCCGCCTCTACACTATTACATGTAGATCGTAATTTCAAGTAACATTCCGCGCAACCACTTTTTTTGTTACCACGTTGTAAAAAATGTTTTGAACGCGGAAGCTGAAGCTCCGAGATAGCTGCAACAAAGAGATAATATTAATTTATTATTAAACTGTACCATAATTAATGTAGTTTTCTAATTACAAACGACAAAATGTAAGCAAATAAAGCGAGTTCATTGCGCGTACTTAATCGATTAGTTATAAACTATAGGAACACAGAACAGAATGTAGTTGCAAATGAGTAAGCATGTTGTTAGTAAAATATTTTTACATACATACATTAAATGTCATACATTGTCATTCGTGATCGAATAAAAATATTAAAAACAATAACCATTAATGCGTATGATCTTTTTTTAAAGATAATATTTCATCATTATATGTAATGATAACCGCTCGACATCCGTGAGGGTAGTGTGTAGAACAGATCCATCTAATCTTAGGGCCCTTTGAGGTCGCACAATATGTATACCCGTCCAATTCGATTAAAGTCCTGCCCTTCTGTGATATCACGTATTCAGCTGAAAAACATATAGATTGTTACATGTAAACCAGCGTAAGAGATGTTATCCTAACGGACAAACAGAAAAAAATATTGAATACGTCAATTTCTATTTATTTTTACTTTCATTATGGAAGATTGTAAATAATAGGTATTATATCATAACATTTATTTAACAAAATTAGATTCATACGAATCTATTTAACTTTATAAATCCTTTTACAATGCAATAATTCACTAAAGTATTCGGCATCAATGGGTTTACAGTCACTAAGGGCGTTCCTTAATGTATATTACGGAGACTGAGAGGTAAGGAAATATGCTTTTGTAAGTGTTTCGGCAAAATATTCAAGTATAAAATGTTTTTAACAAAATATTGGGACACAACAACATTAGCTTAAACTTCGAAACACGAGATTTTTGAATGTGATAGATTGATTAAGGTGATATAATTATAAGAGCGTGCGCACACCTGAAACTAAACTATCGCACAACTGTTTAGTCGGGCTTTGATTCCTATGAGCTTATATGGAGATGCGCACACTACTCGATGTTTAGTTGTGTAACTAAACAGTTGCATTGGCTGCGAAACAATCGACAATCGCACAACTGTTGTGCGATAGTTTAATCAAAGGTAACGATACATTCTTGTGGACAAAAACACATGACACTGGCCCATTATAGATTGTGATAACATTATAGAAAAGATTTATGTCTTACGCTTTATCTTATGATTATGGACACCTTTCATAGATACAATGACGTCATCCACGGTGTAGATAATTGCTGTACAATTGAGTCGACTGTGTGTCGAACATCTCCAACGAATCTTACCGCTGGGAGTTTTAGTCGCGTAATACGTGTAGCCATCGACTTTCAAAAGAGTTTTGCCTCTCTTTGACTTCAAGTATACGGCTTCTACAAAATAATTATTTTATTGTAATAATAGTTTTCATCTTAACATATTAAAAAGTATGTATATTTTCGTTTAATTGACACATGTTTCTGTATATTTTGTAAGATAACATTTTTTTAGTATGGACGGTAAAGCTAATTGCAAAAGCAGGTGTTAAAACCAATTTGTTGGTTTTCATTTAGTCAAGATAAAGAATGATTATATATGTCAATTTCAATATTTTCCTTTTAGTTACATTCGCAAACCCTCACATGGACGCTTTTTTAACGTTTTGCGTTAGCGCTTTTTTAACGCCGTCGCTCATAAGAACGCTTTAAAACCACTTTTGTTTCGTTCTCCCGGCGCACAAAATAAACACTGCGCGTTAAGAAAGCGTCGCGTTTTAAAGCGTTGACGTATGAAGAGATACTTTGAAATGTGTTTGTTCTATTACAATTTTTTGATGCGCGTTATAAAATCGCCCGTAAGAATAGACGTTTATTCGGTTTTCCATTGCTGATTGGGCGTCTACTTATTGAGTAATATCACAGGGTCAATGAATAAGTACAGTTATGTTTTTTTTTATTTTTTATGGTGTCTTTCATTAAAACAGGGTAAGCACAATGCTTGATCACATTGGGTGCAACGAGTTATTATTTTTTTAGTTCTTTTCGCAGCTTGTTTGGAATTGAATGTAAGTCGTAATTTATAGTAACAGCCGACACAACGTTTCTTTAGTAGATCCCTTATAAATATATGCCGCGTAGTTTTGATACATCCTGAAAATTGAAAATACTTTATTAAAAATTATTTGGCAAAACATTACCTTCATTTGTTACAAATAAAAACGTGATGTTAACAATCAATTGAAATGTATTCTAACATTTAAGTTACAAATAGTTTGTAATAAATAATTATTACAACAAAACTATGTAAGTACCATATGCTTTTCCAGACAGTAAGTACTAAATTGAATCCGGATCCATTTTGTAATTTTCGAGTTAATTTTATATATTAAAAAAACAAAAGTTAGTCCTATTTATTTAGTTTTCAAGAAGTGGATGGTTATGTACATCTTTATAGGAGACAACTTCATCATTTACGGTGTAGAGAGCAGCTCGGCAGTTGTAGCGGTTCCTCGCCGCGCATCTCCACCTGCTCTTACCCCCAGGAGTCAAGGAATGATAGAACACATTCCCTTTGTACTTCAACTTGCGTTTTCCGTACTTTGAAGGCACGAATTCAACTGGAATTTAACAATCAGAGTTAGGTAGTACCGAGAAAATTAAGAGATAAAGAAAATGTCGAAGTGACATGAGATTTAAAATAAAAATGATTATGAAAATAAGTATTTTTTACTTACATATAGTTGATATATAACGTACTTATATGTTATAGATCAACTAAACCAAAAAAATATTCTACAAAAATTTACACAACGAGCACAAGAGCAAATTTACTGGTACTATCAATTATGAGCGTTAAACCTAAAAACAAACTATCGCCCAACTGTTTTGTCTCGCAGTGATTCCTATGAGTTTATATGGAGGTGCGCACTACTCGATTTTTAGTCGTGCAACTAAACAGTTGAATTATATCGAAACAGTTGACAATCCTACAACAATTTTGCGAATATTTAGTCAAAGATTGTTGCCAAGCGGAAATTTTTTGGCTGTTTTCATTCAATAAAACTATGATGTCATTCTATAAAACATCTTGATTCGAGTTTAAATAGTTAATTCGTGCACATTGACGTCAACTAATGTTTAATATCCTTAAGTGGTGAGGTTCATATTTATAGCTAGGCCACTAGTTGCTTGAGCCAATTAGTTAATACAAACAAGAATGTTCTTCAATATTACAGTACAAATTGCTCGTAAAACTTTGTTTATCCATTTAACAACACTCTAAATGATTATGGGTTCGCCATATTTGATTTCAAATGATGTGTTTAAATTTCGCGGTTCTACTATACAAATTAAAGGATTTAGAGCTCATTTTTATCCTCCCACACAACATGGTATGTTAAAAATCCTCCCTCTCCTTAATACGGCGTTTAGGGTTCAGTTAATTTGGTGATAATTCATACTGTTTTTTTTTAGGTTATACGAATTAGTTTTTTTTATAAATTAATTAAACCTTCAAGTAAAGTCATTTAGAAATATAAATTCAAGGAGAAGTCGTTAAGTAATAATTTTCGTAACTTAAACGTCAGCTAATTTTACCGAAATAAAAGAATTCAATGTGAAAACAACTTTAATAACGGATTCACTTAATATTAACATACAAAACCAAAATTACATTCTGTCTTCATTCCTTTAATTAACGCAGTCTTAATTTTTAGTTCCATCCACACAGAGTATACAAAAGACATTTTGCTCGTTACCAAGGAATGTTGCCGTTGACATTTAAAAAACCAACAATAACTACCAATTTCTACCATTTCACAATATTATAGAAAAATTAACATTTACATTAATTATAACATTTCGTGTGCTTTCTTACACATTTAACAATTTTTAATTACAAATTATCATGTATACAATTACACAAACATGTTACGTATTTATATGTGTAAATTGAAATAATTTGATGTTCCTTAAAACAGTTCGTTTTGACAAAAAAATGACATAAGCGACACTTGAAGTTAAATACAAAGCTCAAATTATTGGTAATGCATTTTTTAAATAGAAAACAGTGATATTTTAAGAAAGCGATCAATATAATTTGTACGTCTTAAAATAAAAAAGCCAAAAACAACTTTATCATTATAAGCTCCTTTTCATTGGCATTAGCTATATTTAGGAACGAAACTTCATATCGCTTAGATGTAATTATCGGAATTACAATCAACATTCTTAATAAAATACTATTCACAACAGCATTTCATACAAAATTTCTGATGTACAAATATATAAAAAAGTGCATAAATTGTTCCAAAAATGTGTATCCACAATCCATTGTTTCGTTCGCTAACATACAATATATTTTTGTATACATTTTAAAATAAAATCGCAAATCAATAAAAAAGCTACTAACATTTTTAATATTTATGCAATAGCAACACAGTAATTGGTCACTCCCGTTAAGGTATCATTTTCAAAAGCCTTGCAACAAATACAAGAATCAACAAAATACGATTTATGTATTGTTATATACATATCTACATACTATACGTACCCATTTCAATTTTTAAGCTCTATTTTCTCTAAGATGTTAAAATTTTACTATACATTATGTCAAAATGTTACAAGGAAACTTAAAATAGGCGAAAAATATCAACCAAATTGAAATACGAATTAAATCAACGTGTTTGTTTCATACCAAGCTTTTACAGTTTTTATCTCATTAGTCCAATTCATAACGTTTTTATTCAAATAATACCAAATGATATTCTCTACCGTCTGTAATTTTTACAACATTAAAAATAATGCCCGTTTTATTTTTGTGATTTTAGAAACTTTTAATATATCGTTTTGGTATTCTTTAAAACTGATAATAATAATTTATCAAAAAACATAAACTCTTATAATATTATAATCAATGAGTTACACGATTCTCTGGACAGGAAATGTTAAAGAAACATTGATAATAATTAATTAAAAAGTACTTAATCAACACTTGCAATAAATTAGTATAATTAATATCAGATCAGGGAAAAGCTGGTGTTGGAGCGTGTCAACTGGCGCCCTTGACACAGTCCAATGTCACGCGATGTTAATGCTCATTGTAAACTCACCATTATTGTTGCCATGTTTTGTGATAATAAAAAAAGACCACTCCTAAGGTCACAACCTTTAGGATTATTGTTTTCGTTGTTTTACTCTCTAAAACATCGTGTTATGCCCAAATTATACTAAAAGGTAATATTTCAATTATATGGCAACTTTATAGACTTTTAATACAATACCGTTACGTTCAAAATTTCAACGAAAAGAATTGAGAATAAAAGTGATTACAAATTGAAATACGTCAAAACAAATTATTTAGGAACATTATTATACAATGCAAGTCTTATCTCAAATTATTAACTACCCTTATACACGGTAACTTTGTTCCAATAACGTTACAAAAGCACAAACAGATCACACTCAGTTCGTCCACTAACGCCCACAAGCTATATCTCGTCAGAGTCCGAACGTATTGAATCGTAATTCGAAGTTTTGCTTCTCAGCATTCTGAGGAACGAACCGACGGCAAATATAGTTCTTCTATGCCTATGAAATATACCCTGATACAATGCTTCCCTCAGCGCCTTCCTGTCGTCCGACATGGACGGCTGCGTACTCAATGTGATGTCGGAGTGTGCACCTATCGCCTTCTGGTGCCTCAATCCGCCATGTTTCTTTTCCAACGACTTTTGGTTCGGTAAACTCATCGTCGATTCTATTGATGAGTTTTTAGTTTTTCTCAGGTTTAATATTTTCTTACTGGAGGACTGTGTCTCCGATGCGGAGCGGGTGGGGGCTAGTTTGGACCTGTGCAACGGGTTGTTGGAGCTGTCGGGCTGCACCACTATATCAACCGACTTCTGACTGACGGCGCTCGATCTAGTCAACATTCTTTGCGAAGTTGTGGCCTCAATTTTCGGCATTCGCTCCTCCTTCGGCATCGCCTGCTCCGTTTCTATAGCGATCATTTTAAGTTTTTTGTATCGATACTTATGACAGCGACTTACAACGGAGGACGGGCCTCGTCAATGCTCTCAATAGATGGCACTGAGAGGTGGATGACGACATCCGTATTGTCCGGCGAATCGCTCTTGACGCGCCCCTCGCAACAATTGCTAAAGGTTATCGAGGGAACTTTAGCATCGTAACCCAATTGGATCGAATCCAAGTTCTCAGCTAGACTATCGACGTTCGCACTGCGCTCGCTCGTCAGCCGGTCATCGAGATTTGAGCTCATGCTCGGTGCGAGCCATTCCTTTTCATCGGAGGTGCCGCACTCCACCTCCGGGGAAGGGCCGCGGTCGTCACGTCCAGTCGGAGAGACCCCCCCTCCGTTAACGTGTAGCCCGATTAGATCGGCCAAATTCACCTTGAAGTTTTTATTACGATGGCTGACTTCTGTCGCCTTTACTTCGTCATCTATTAAGTTATCAGTGATAGTTTCGATTTCCCTATGCAACAGCTGATCGTCCTCGTAGAATTCGGCTAAGTCGTGAATGTTATCATACCAATCGTTCTGCAACACGCTCGGCGTGGGACGTCGTTTTTGCTCAGCGACGGTTTCTTGTCGATATCGCTCGACGAGCGGTCGCACCGACTCCTCGTGCTGTTGGAACAGCCGGTGGTAAGCCTCGCTGACCGCGTGCAGTGAGTACGAGGAGCGTGGTAACAGCGAAGCGGAGGCGACGGCGGCGGGGGCGTGCGCTACGCTGGCGCGCCACACGTGTCCCCGCGCTCGTTCCCAAACCACTGCATTACTATTGAGAATCCTTTCAAAGTCCGTCACTTGCTCGGCTTCACTTATCTGCACCAGCAGCTTGTTCTCCGTCTCTTTCCCACCGATCGTGTGACACAGTCTCTTGTTCTCGCCGACCTGTTTGGGATTAAAAGATTTCGTTTTAGTATCGTGTTCGTGAGCATCTGGACGTTTGGAGGTTGAACGATTTGTGTCGTAACGCATCGGTATGGTAATGTTTTGAACGGAAAGCGCTAACGGGATTTTCTCAATCTTTTTTCTCTTTTGTTGTTTGACGATAATCTCGCAAGGTTTTGTGAGACTTTTGTTGTTGGGGGCGGGGCGTTGGTTTGAAAAGAATTGTTTGTCGGGAAACCGTGAACGCTTCGAGTCAGCACTTCGAACGGATCGAACATATTGACAGCGAGGTCTCTCGGCTAGGTTGACGCTTTTAGCCCTGAGGGGTGCGTCCGGTCGGTTGCGCTCGGGTGCGTCAGCCAGCTTTGCGGCGTGCGGTACTGCGCGGGGTGGCTCAGGGCGGGCACGGGCGCCGAGCGGCTGCGGTCTCGAATGACTGACTGATCCATGCACCGTCTACTTCATTCGTGAATTGTATGGAGTGAGCGGAAAAAGTAATTTATCGTTGTGGCGTGTCGGGGGCAATCGATTCTGTCGGAGCGGTTGCCCAAAATAAAAGATGCGCATAAAATTCGCCAAATGTTCGATGCACGGAACCCGCCTCATGACTTTTTACGACGTTACAAGGTAACCGAGATTGATTTTTTCGAGACTTTCATTCTTTGTATTTTCAAAGGTTGTATCGTTAACTTAAATCGAATCATTGGGCAGTAATTTCCAATTTCGAGTGAACAATTTATCATTTCTTGGTTGCTTTGTAAAGTATACGATAGCACGCTACCCACTACTCTTGTTATTATTTTGAGATTTGTAACATCGGTGATTTATTATTTAATGATACTAAATTGTGTTACAATAATATTGTTTATCATAAGATCATTATTGTTGTAAATGGAACATACATATATGTTTAGTAACTATGTAATTAGCTAAACTAAAGCATTACATCTCAGGACCTTCATTATTGATCTCATTTTAGATGCTAATTAACCGAGATACCTTTGGGAAACACGTGTACTACCTACGTCATTTTCAACAGATTTTTTGCGTTATTTTTTAGCATTGAGTCTTTTAACAAATATTATCTAGATTGTATTTTGTAACCGCTTACGTCAAAGATTTTTTAAATTTTGAAACACATTTTGATTACATCAAATTGTAAAAATTTATGGCCAATAATTGTGATGTGTATCCCATGAGAGCCGAATTCTTGGCGACCGGCCAGTGGCATAATATGTCCGCGGATGCTGCGGTTCTTAAACTTTGCAAACTTCACCGCATCAATTCTTGACATCTTCATTCACATTCAGTAATAAATTGAACATCTCTATCATATATAGAAGTTTCTTTTTAGGTGTAAAAAATCGTAAAATCGTAGTGAAAATGGCAATATCACTTTCTATGCGGTAATGCATTTAAAACCTTCTAATTTGTCTTCTAACTTGTTTTTATTTTGGAAAGAAAAGCTAATAAACCGACCAAAGACGTTTTAAGTCTTTCATTTAATGATTCAGATCAACAATTGTAAGGAATGTTGACAAAATTAAACTATAAAAGCATGATGTAAACAGTAATTAATTCCATTCAAAGCCCCGTAAACACAGACCTTAATTAGCATTTTGTTCGGCTTCCCCCGAACAGAAAAGGTCGCGCTTGAAGCTCTAAATATTATAATTCTTTGCATAAGTTTACAAGAACGTCCAATTAAATTGTTTACTCAAATTAAACTTGAAATAAAATAATAGCTTGGTAGAAATTTTAAATCAAATATTGGCAACATTTATTCGGAACAACTGTCAAATTAGTAACATAACCTAAAAATATTTTTGAATTGGAAGATATTAAAATATCCATATACAGTTATTTCAATCTTAATTAGTAGTAAACCAAAATATTAAACTGCTTCAACGAGAAACTGATTTTTATAAAAGTTAACTGACAGAATGAAACTGAAACCATTTATTACGTTCAATTTAAACCTAGAGAAGAGATAATTTTATCGCTCCAACGACCAGGGGTTGGTATCGAATTTTATGCTGGATAGAAAACAACGTAATAATTATTATGCGTGATTTAGCTCTTTTTTCTTGGCTTAGTGCCAACGTTACGAAAAGGCGGCAAAAGCTTTTGACAAATATCAAGAGATTGTCAAATAATTTGCTAGTGAGGGACATAACGAAAAAATTAAAATCGACTACTCTTTATCGGTTTTAAAAATTATTGTAATTTTGTTTTATTTTTACTTCAAAACGTTAACTAGAACTAACTAAAGAAAATAATAGTGTTACTGTTAAACATTTTATGTATTATATACAACTGGCATACTATAAAATTATTGTCTTACTTAATAAAACTATGTGTAAGAGAAAAACTTTTATAATCACCGATATTGTGTTATTTTATCAGAAACGGTAATTTATAGCTACAAATTATTTCCCTTCCTGAGGTCTCCGGGGCTTGGCGTTGGGGGTAATATACGGGTGGGGGTCAACGATGACATAATCGGAAATCGATCGTCGAATCTCCGATGCCAATCAGTAGATTAGTCAATGGTCAATTAGGACGAACGGACTGTGCTTAGCAACACTTATAGGTAAACCAAAATATAGAACTACAGATTTTCCATGATGCAGATATATGTTGTTTACGTTACTCGGAACATGATCTGTCAAATGCATTTTGAGCTCGGCTACAAATATTCATTGATAGAAAATTATAATTCACTGTAATGTAATAAAACTATACATTCCTGAAACATTTTTGCAAGGCGTTTGTGGCGTTATTAAAATTGGATTATAACACTTGTACTTTTTCTAAACACAGATTTATAAACTCTACGTGAGATGTTTTTCGCCAAACACAGTGGGCAGAATAACCTAGTAAGTAAACTTTATATGTTTTTTTTAAATTACTAATTAATTTATGAATATTTTCAAATATAGGGGAAGTCACAACGTATAAATCTTACTAATCTACTAAATCTTACTTATCTTAAATTCAAAAATTTAGATAGATGGATATTTTTTAGAATTTGCCGCCTAAACATCTGAACGAATCTCGATGAAATATGTTATAGATATAGAGGAAAGTTTAATTAAACTTCTGTGTTTTTTTTTATTCCATGCTGACGGAGTCGCAGACTTTAGCTAGTAAAAAATAAAGTTATTCAATGTAATAAATATTTTAGTTGCTATCAACTCCTATCCAACAGCTGCATACTGTCATGGCCACATCGCAAACAATGTTAATGTAGGGTAATTTAATAAAACGCATTAACGCCGGACATGTTCAGTGTAGAGTGATATCATTAGATTGTTTCCAAATCAAAATGGCGGACGTAGGCCCCTCGCCAATCTATATGTGTTCGGCGCGCGAAACGATATCGCGATGTTCGTTAACACATGTCCGACCCGTGGAATTT
>JAOCNA010000014.1:4888025-4898510 GCA_026546675.1 Papilio helenus | reverse complement strand
CCCAGTAGTTTTTGAGTTATTTTAATACATACAAAAATACAAATCTTTCCTCTTTATAATATTAGTATAGATATAGACTACAAAACAAGCCGTGTAGGAAACTGTAAAGAGAATTCAAGCTTTGATCAAGTGTTGTGTCGACCATATTCTTGTTTAAACCCAATTTTCACTTCGCAACTAACCACGTCTTTTAGTCAGAAGTCGATACCCCTATATATTTATCACAAACATTTTTAAGCTATAATAAAAGTAAATATGTTACCATTTGATCGAAGGGTATGTTGAGTTCCTGCAGTGCCCGCATGAGCTTGGCCGCGTTCTGGTAGTGCACGTTGTCGTCGGCATTGCCGTGCATCAGGTAGAAGTCATGACCGCGTAGTTTCTCTGCCAGCAGAGTCACGTCCCCTGCTTCGTACCCTGACAGATTGTCCTCCGCTGTCGGCAGCCCCATGTATCGCTCCGTGTACATCGTGTCTACGTAAAATACATAGAAATTTTTCTATAAAGGGTTGAACAATATCGTATTTTATTTATAGTGCCAAAAATATATTCTTTAATTCATATTTGCAGCTATCGGCCCAGGCTATATCAGTGAGGAATTGAAAATTAGTATTCTGTGTGTTCTTTCAGGCTAATTTCAGCGAGATCTTTTCCATTCATAAGATATATTAAAAATCGTTTAGTTAATTTGTGTCACAAAAGACACAAGAAAAATTAATATTTGTTACATTCCAGTCTCTTCGTGTAATCAGTACTTACTGTAATAAAGCCATGACGTGACGGGAGCAGTGGAGATGCCGCACTGGAAGAGGTGGTCATCATCATGCACCAGGGTGAGCAGCGTGGCGTACCCGCCGTAGCTGTGGCCCCAGATGCCCACGCGCTGCCGGTCGATGAACGCATACCGGTCGAGCACTTGTCTACAATCACATTCACTCTGCACTCGACACGTATTGAACCTAACAAACTATATCCGTATTTCCTTTACTTTATGACTTAACTAGCTATTACCCGCGACTACATTCGCGTCGAATTAAAAATTACTTAGTAGCCTTCGTCCTGACTATATTCTACGTTGAATAGTTCTGGAGGTACCTTCTAATAAACCATCCATCCATCTAAACTTTCGCATTTATCATATTAGTAAGAAAATGTTTTGGCATATATAAAAGAAAGTTGTGTTAGTTACACTATTTATAACTTAATAACGGCTTTACCGATATGGCTGAAAATTGGTGATGAGGTAGCTTAGAGCCAGGAGACGGACATAAGATACTATTAGTTATTACTATAGTTATTAAATTCCACGCGGACGGAGTCGCGGGCGAAAGCTAGTATGTTATAAAAGAAACTGCTATAACGGCGTATACTTCAAACAGATATTAATCTTCAAATAAAGATATACTGTTATGATTAATTATTTAACAAAAACCTCTATTCTAACTTACTATGAATTTTATGACAAAAATATTCATTTTAACTTGTTTGAAAGAAACGTTATTTTTCAATATTAATATTTTTATTATGTCTGGGACGTTAAAAGTTGATATTGTCAATATTTGAATTTTATTGTCGTATTTGTGCGAATTTCAACTTACGTATAATATCTTAAAGTTATATTTTTAATACAAATAGATTTTTTACCTGTGGGATAGTGATTTTAGTCCATTCGTCATATTGCGGGTTCAGGAATTAAAACTCAACTTGGATCTTGTTATCTGCCATGAAAGCCTAGCCTTCGACGATCCCACACGACAATCCACGACCTTGCAAAGAAGATATATCTTCTATTAACATACGTTTATTTTGTATAAAACTACGCTAATTATATCTGGTAAATGAACCTAAAATGATGCTTCTAAATTAAAAAAAATTGTATGAAAAAAATTAAATGTTTGTTACCACGTAACTCCAAAACGCCTAAACAAATCCGAATGAAATTAGCCACAGACATAAATAACAGTCTAGATAAAGACATGGGCTAACATTTATTCCGAAAACATGAACGGTTTCTATGGGATTTGCTTTTTTTATAATAACTCAATAGCTCTTCAACTATAAACATGTTTTTTATCCACGCGGTTGAACTCACTAGCAGTTGACACATAGAGTTATAAAGGTACTATAATAGTAATGCGTTTGTCAATTGTTTTTTCGCACTATATGAAAGGAAACAGCAATAAAGCCGCTATCTGTCTGCCGCCCGGTTAACTACTGCTCCATCGCGTGCATTAGCAGATCCGTTAGCGACCTAAAAAAATCTCCGAGACTCGATACGAAATCTCGAATTGAATTTTAAATCCAACCATCGACTTCCCGTTTCCAGGATATAAATAAATAAATAAAACTTCAGTAATATAAATGCAAAAGTTCTGATTACCACGTATCTCCAGAATTAATGTAATCTATACGAAATTTGGAACAGAGAGTTTAGAGGTATAGCACATATCCTTATAGGCTAGTTATTTTAATCCAGGCGGACGAAGCCGCGGTCGACAGCTAGTTACTAAAACCGTTCTCGTCCCAGTTTCCTTGTCAAATGTATTCATTATGCAAGATGGACGTCAATACCGTTATTCGATTAACTTGTTTACGAAATCCTCTGCTTTTCATGGAATATATTGAATTTAATTTTTTATACAGTTCCATATAGTATAGACATATTGAAAACATAATATAATATAACATGCGTGTTTGCGAAGTGCATGCAAGCTAGTCGCACGGCACCCGTCTCGTCTCCCCTGAGAGCGTTTTCTTGGAACAGTGCACTTGTGTCCGAATGCGCTACCTCACCCCCCCCCCGTCCCGCCGCGTACCAAAATAAATACAATGAACACTTTCCCGCGCATCAAACGACGCGCAATGCCCTAACTACTATCGCGGTCAATGGAAAACGTATTCTATACCTATGTGATTAAAGTATAGTTTAGTATGAAAGGAGATAGACGCTGCGTAGTTGTGTTGGAGCGGGGTAATTGATGCGTCACAGAATGGCGGCAGGGGCGAGGTGCGCGGCGAGGGGGGTACGGGTCATCGTGCTAGCGCGGCGCACACACGGCCCGCCACTGTGCAACTATACGTATAGATATAAGTTGTACGCTACTCTGTTGCCAGCCAGCCAGTCCGCCCGCGAAGGTCACTCACTTGACTCGATATAGATGTTTATAGCGCGCTCTCACATTATTTAAGCCTTTCCTATTACTTCTCTGTACATTTTATGTTTTACTTTCACGCTATACTTTATATTGGATTGAATTGTATATTGTTGTCTCTTTTTCTTCATAGGAAATATAAAAGACAATATGTGTCAATATTACCAACGTTGAGTTTTTAGTAAAAAATGTATCTTGCAATATTCGCCAGCGCGCTGTATGAGTCATAGGCATGTCTTCGTTCTCCGTTCGCAGATTTGGCACAAGCGCCGTTAAACCGGCGTTAATTCTATTTTTGTTGTTTACAAAGATGCGCAAGTTTGTGAAATTTGAACTCTGGCTAGGGTTTTTTTTCTTTCGCTTCTTTTCTGTTATTTTGCCAAGAAAGTTTAAAATACGATATCTTTAAACATTTAAGAGGAAGGTGTTTCGTGTACGTATTTTAATACGGGTTAGAATTTAATCTACAGTTATATTTCATTTAAGAGGTAATGAATTACAGCTACTAATTATATTAGGAAAATGTTATTAATTCGGTCGTGTTCGCTTACAAGCCATTATTTTAACGTAACATTAAGCATTATAATAACAACAGATAATAAATGATATAAATAACCTGTCCAAATATGTTTATTAATTAAATTATAATCTGGCTGGAGTTGTTTTCATGTAATTTGATACTGTTATCGAATTTTAAATAATTATTACGTAAATTGGTACGTGTATTTTTTGTGCTGACAAATAACGGTTATACAATAATAGTTACCTAAAGAATATTTTTTTATGTATGGCTTCCAATATATTGTAAGAAAACATAATTGACAAATAACTAACTACATATGCTATGCTCGCGAATTCGGCCGTACGAAATAAAAAAACTAACAGGTAATTTAATGTATATTTCTAATGGTGAAAGAATTTGTAATCCACCCAGTAGTTTTTGAAAATATTCATTACAAACAAAAATACAAATCTCTCCCCTTTATAATATTGGTCTAGAAAATAGATGAAGATTATGATCGAAAATACTTTATTTTTTCTAATCAGGACTATCCGAGTAATTACAAAAATCATAGTCACCATATCATGCAATTAATGCGTCCGAAATAGCGTACGTATAAAAAGTATTAAAAATAACCGGCGGCAGGAGACCGGCCGAGAATATACAGAGGCGTTGACAAATAAGTGAGCGGAGTCAAGGCTACGGGGCGCGTGGGCGCGGCGTGTGCGGTTGCGCGTGCGCACACGCTCTGCTACCGTACAGGTGGAACATGCATACATCGTATTTGAGGAAAAACATTCGTAAAGATAACATGTGACGTGTTAGGGGAAGTTTCAATGTTCCGTTTAGTACAGATGTCTTATGCACTAACTGTTACCAGCGACTTCGTCCACGCAATATTAAGATAAAATAGTAGCCTGTGGCCTATAATATTTCCGTCTATGTCAGCTACCCTCCAGTGAAAGTCCGGTCGAAATTGGTCCAGCCGTTTCCGAGGTTACCCGGAACAAACGCGGTTTGCGGACAGACAGACAAAAAAAAATTAAATGCGATTTTCGTAATCAGCGACGCAAATACATCATCTTCCCGAAACCTGGACTTTTTCTTTTGATATTACAAACAGACACTCCAATTTTATTATATGTATAGAGAAACAAGTATGGATAGATTGTGTTAAAGAGGAGATACGTTAGAAGGGAGTGAATTCAGATACTGATAGAAATTTACAATCGTAGAGAAAAAGACGGGTCGATGATGATCTTAACTAAAGAATGCTTACTGTTCATTATTTTACTTCAAATGTCTTCAACATTGAAATATCCGAACACTACGTTGACATTGTACACAGCGTAGTTCAGGTGAGCTAATTTAGTACTCGCTCGAGTCAATTACTGTCAGAAAGACAGGAGATCACTGTCCGTCTATCAGACGTAGACGAAGTGAATAATAAACGAAGGCTATCTGTCAGACGTTTATTTTCAAAAGCTGTTTATGTAGTTAAAGGTATGACGCATACAGGAAATATGTACTCAATAGTCACAAGACTGGATTATATGTGTACAACAAATAATCTAGAAGTAAAACACATGGAAATACGAGTAGTTTTAATTTATACCAAAAAGGAAATGTTAACAAGAAAAATAATATGTCCTCCAACCATCAGCAAAATTTAATCTCGTCAATTTACGAAAATAAAGCACGAAATACGTACAACAATAAATTTACATTACACAAAAAAAGAAACATTTCGTCTATTCTTTTTATTTACATGAAATGAACCATTTTCTCTCCAAGCAGCAAAAGAGAAAAAAACTATAGCATTTGTTATAAGGTAGACAATGCTTGCCTCGCAGTTACATTGTCGCCAATCAGGGGCTGATTGAGGACAGGTGGACTTCGGCCTTTTGTTACATTACAGCTGGGGAAAACTATACATAACTACAATAAAGAACCTTACTACAAACGTAATAGAGTTAGAAATAGAACGTGTGATGAATGTGAAAGTACATTACATAGATGAGTCCCGCGATTTGCATGTCTTATTTAATGTCATGTTGAAATGGGTTAAGTAGCTTTTAGTGCCAACTGTTTGATAATGTTCAGAAGAACGTAACATTTTAAATGTGAACTGCGTACATTGCGGCAAATTTATCTGGTTTAGAGGCGCTGGTCGCGGTTACTTCTGTTAGGAATGGAAAACAGCTACAGTCAGATCAGGATTTCATTGCATTTGAATGTACAAGCAATTGCTATTGAGCTATTATAATTTAGTTCCAATTATGCCAGTCAAATATATCGGACCAAAGCCAGTTTCAAATTAAGTTTGACGGATTTCCAAGCGAGTGCGCAGGCGGAAGATGTCGGGAGAAAGTCGTGATTAGCACTGTAATAACGATAACTCGATGTTTATCAGCAGAATGATCGAAAGCGCAACAATTTCGCAACAAAATTGCTCGACAAATTCCATCCGAGATTAAATTTATATTTGGTACGTGTTGAGACAAGATAAATGGTTTGTTTTGCAGACATTTATGAAAACATGACTTCGATGGTATTTTTAAGGCATACTGACGTATTTTTCGTACGTCGACTGCGTTTCTTTAGTGTCAAAAAAACTTGATCGAGAAATAGTGGGAGAACGGTGACGTGACATAAGAATTATAGCTTTGTTTTTGTCTTGGCCGGGACGAGTGGCATTCAGTTGTACATAAATCTGTGGGCGTCATGCCGTGCACATCCGCAGCACTACACTAGAGCTAGATGCTATATGTTGAATAACATGTTGGAAATGCTGTTTTCATTGTATGATTGCGTATTGTATTGGGTACTATAAAATAGTTTTATATTAACTTTATAGTACATTACGCGCATACATCTTATTAAAATAAACAAGAGTTATTTTGTATCATTTAATAGAATATCGATTTACAATTTAATATGAAAGGCTATCACTAAATTATTAGAATAGTTCCAAAAAGCCCTAATTACATTCATAAATCCTTTAGACGTGGCATATTTATAGACGTAATTTCCGTCGAGTTTTGTAAGGAGAGGAAATGATTACCATTCGTTATGTATAGTTGAATATATTATGTAAGAAATTTGTATGAACTTACTAAAAGGATTTACTGTGTCAAAGATAAAACGGAAAATAGGTAAAAGTTAACTTTAACCGAGGCGTAATCTCTAAGTCAACCTTAGTGTTAATGTAAAATTAATCTTAGAGTCTCCTATAGTAATGACGATTCTGCGTACGAGAGATAAAATAAAACAGAACATTTTACTTATGTATTACGAATCTTAAAATTATCTCATTGGTAATTCTCCAAAGACCGTTAAAAGTAACATGTGTTATATTAAGATAAAAGGAAATGACTCATATGAACATAGCTGGCGAGAGTCGTTCCATTCCGGAATCGAATCCCACACACATCATATTGTTATGCGTCACAAATATAAATTCCGAATATGTGAAACCCGGGACTCAATAAAGTTGTCGTTGGAATAACTTATCTTGAGGAAAAAAATTAAAGTTTAGAGTAAATTAAAACCTGATTGGTATACTTCGATGCTGACCATTCTTAATAAAATTTCTTTAAATATTAACCTAAAGTAGTATTTCTAAATGATCATTGAGTCAAATAATAGCGGGCGTATGCCTTTGACTAAACTATTGCAAAATAGTTGTGCGATTGTCGATTGTTTCGCAGTTGCAGTTGCAGTTGCAAAACTAAAAATCGAGTAGTGTGCGCTCCATATAAGCTCATAGGAAACAACACGAGACTAAACAGATGTCTTATAGTTAAGTTACAGATATTCTATATCTACACTAAGGCAGGCTCATATTACCATTCGTAGGTATTGACGAAAAGAGTTACATTTCTCAAGAGATCTTACAAGAAGAACTCTTTTCGATATATTTAACCAGAGTGGTACAGTAACACAGGGTTGTGCAATATTCCAAATAAAATGTATGATGGCGTTTAGCCAGACGTTGTTTCCCGTTTTGTTTTGTAAAATTATTTTTTATGTTATAAAATATTAAATACATTTGCATAACAGTTAAACAATAGCATACCTATATGTTATTGTTCCGCGCAATATATTTCTTACACGTTATTGTTTACAGGATAATTTACAATTTATAATAAACTTCCGAGTTTTCCTCTTAGATAACTGTTTACCTTAATAAATGAATCATGTGAGAATTGCATATTTTTTTTTATATTGAATGCAAAATTAAAATCTTTGAAGGTAATCGCATAGGGATCAATATAGAAGATTTTAAAAATCATTGGACATATAACACCTTACCTAAGGACATCTTACTATAAAAACATTTTATTCTGCGTCTTTCAAACATATTATGTAATCATTTTTAACCGACTTCAAAAAGGAGGTTCTTATTCTACTGTATTTTTGACGTATGTTATACTTGACTTTGATCTTCTAAAAACATTGATTAACAAATTAATATTTATTTACAAAAAATATATAACAACAAGTCACTATTGTCTAAAATTATATATTAAGTCGTCGTTAAGGAAATCGTGACGCTCGCTCGACAGTTGTTTATCATCAAAATAACCAGGTAATTTACCAGCTTAAGGTAAATCTAGAATACAGTCAGCGGATAAAATATACATTAGTATTATCACTTCATTTAAATGTCGCATTTGTTTTCCTGTCTGCTAAATTATGTCAGCGTGAAGTAGGTGCACCATGATTTTAACGTAAAAAATCGGGACAGTAAAAAACATGTAAGATTTTTTTCAAATTTTCTAGTGATTTCAAACTAAACAGTTCTGTTATATGACATAATAAGAAACAAGGCTAAATATTAATTATTCTTCGACGAGTATGAACTAGTAGAAATAGTTCTGGAAAATTATTTCACAAGTGAAAATTCTAATTCGAACTTATGACCTAGTCCGACTTAAATCCTAATCTATCCTATCTACACTAGTCTAACTATTATTTTAGGAATTGTCTTCAAATGTACCTCTGGTATGGTTGACGTGTGGTAGACGGCTATAAATCGTAACCAACAGCGGTCAAGGTTGCTATATCACGCGCCTGGACTGACCTTATCTCATCGACCTTGAATTATCTTTATCAGATAATTCCATAGTATATAGGTAACCTTTGACTGTAATACTTATGATTTAGATGTCATCAACCTGCCCTTTGCCGACACTGAACAACATCTATTAAATCTCAGCCGACATCAATTCATTCATCCCCTTACACATATCGTCTTTCGTACAATCCGACCATAATTTCTTCATTCTCTACTTTTTTTAATGCTATCTTTTCATTCTAGACGTGTCAACTAAAGTGACAAGTACTACATATTTTAAAACAATTTATTAAATTGATACTATCACACGACTTAAAAAAACTCAGAGCTACACGTCGCGTCAAGATTGCGCGCCATCTCCGAAGTGTCTAATGACATTTGACGACTGTCAGATAGGGACGTGACGTTTATGTCGATAATCTAGTGTTGCCCAATTCTACAGCACTAATTTTCTTCTTAACAGTAATAAAAACATTCTAAATAAATATATGATTCGTACCATTATAATCAAAAGCTATACGAGTACTCACCAACCTCCTCGTTTAACACCAGTTTGGATATCATCGATCTTAGTGATGTGAAAGTTAATGCGTTCAATATCTCCACTATAGGCACTGAAATACATGATAAATATTAAATTACCTTCCAGGATTAAAGCTAAATCATCAATATTTTTGTTAGCATCGTTTTCTATTTTTCCATTTCTATATTTTACGGTAACATTGATAACATAAGGTATTTCGATAATTGGTTTATACTGTTAGCTCTCAACTTCACAGAAATCCTTAACCCTTAGTTAAAAATATCTATCATTAAAAAGTTCTTAAGAGTTGTTCGATAATTTGTCAACAAGATAAAGAGTTCTGTTATGTATCAAATGTGGATGTCTAGAGCAGATAATTTCGCTATTTTGGCGAAATCCGGTGGCAGCTTGCTTGTCAATAGTATAGAAAAATGTTCGGTATTGGTATTCTAAAGATAACTCGGGAGGAGAAGGTTACTGCAGCGTGTTTAAACCTGTTTTATTACCCGGATTTAGCGATTCCATAAATTAACATACGTGATACGAATAACACATTAAAATTGGCAACATTTTTTCCTTACATCAAGTTGTTTGTCCGGAACAAGATAGATTAATAAGAGAAAAGTATGAGCCATTTATAGTTATGGTTTTATTTTGATGGCGGACCGTAATTTAGTAAATCCAGTCTGGTTTTACGAGCAAGCTGATTTTACTGGATGCTCTGAGTTGTATTACACTGTAATATTCTCTCAGGCAGTAACCGTTTTGGTTCTTATATGTTTACCTCAAAATACTATGCCACATTATGCTAAATAAGGCCAAATATACGATAGGAAATAATGTACTTACGTACTTTGAATATATCTACCAGTAAATATGCTAAAGAAGTTGTGACCATTAAAAATAACAGCCGTGATGATGATCCTTCATCGTTATTTATGTAACTTACCCATAAACATTTCGAAGTCAGTTCTGACGAAAGCGATAAACACAGAACCAGCCAACTTGCTGGTGATAGAGATCAGACAAAGCAAAGAATCATGAAAGCCCCATCGCTTACTGAAGACGGTTATAGAAAACAGTGCACCTGCAAGATATCAAATTAAAAAATTATATCTTAAAGTAAGCCGCTATTTAAGAAGTGTGATACCAAACTGATAACGTAGCAACGTATCTGAGTTCAATTTTCTTATCGGTCAGAAGAAAACATCGATCTAAATATTTCTAA
>JAOCNA010000014.1:4852193-4870869 GCA_026546675.1 Papilio helenus | reverse complement strand
GGCTTTATGTGCCGCTGCCGCATCGCGCTTCTACAAAAACAATACGATTTGATAACTTTCTTTGTTCGATAACATTTCAGCGACAGAACGTTGTCTATAGTATAAGTAGGACATTGTAAGGTCATCATATAAGGTAAGCTGTAACACGTCTGAGTAAACACGATAGGGAGAGAAGCCAATTTTATAAAATAATGAGATTAGTAAAATAGTTTTAATCTCTCGCCTACCATGCGTAAGAAATACAGAAGTCTTTGTCACACTTAAATTTCAATTAATATATTTTTTAGATATTACTAATTGTTTGCAAGAATTATTAGAATATATTGAACTTTACATTTTAAAACAAGTGTAATTTGAGGTATATAATACGTGTAGAGTCAGGGCATATTGTTAGCGAGTAGCAGATAATGAAATTAGTCATTTATTATGAAGGACCTCGTTCCGGCCGCTGTAACGTGGTTGCCTTATCAGTGTCGTTGAACCATTTGTAATAAAATTTACATATAACCGCTTTGTTGTATGACGCTAATGGTTCAGTGATGCAGTCCAGAGGTCACAAACAGGAATAAAAGAGTAATGTAGGTATTTTCCTCACTTGTATGACTCAGAAGTGAACATATAAGGAGCATGACGTCATAATAGTGAAGCAAATTTATTTGAAAGGATATCCCGTGGTGACATTTTAAAGTGTTTTTTAAAGTTCTTTAATGACTAAAGTATACTAAATCAGGTAGGTTTATGTTTATTTTTATACTTGTTTTGCGAACCAGTGTTGGGCAAAATTTAATTGCAATTAACAATTTAGTTAAGTGTGAATTTGCAAATTACAAAATTTACTTTTATATCAAAACATATCCTGTTATTCAAATAAGTGGCATGTAAACGATTTATAAAGTACATACAGTGTAAACTCACTTTTATACAAGTGTTTCGACAGCGGTAACCCACCATGTTGAGTCAGTAAGGATGGGTCGTCAGTGTCAGTCTAGCTGACTTGCGTAGTAATGTATGTTGCATGCCGTGTGCAGGCCGCATGAAGATGCTGATCTGAGGCCGACAATGCACCGGATGTGCATTGTGCGAGCGTAGCAAAAACGCCCCCCACTAGTGATGTGTATGCTTAGATCTTATCAAATATCGATGTAAATTTTATTTTTTTTACAAAGAAATCGCTATCATGGCAAAATAAAGAAACCAAACGATTATAATACTGAGTTTTACGTTTTAAAATTGTTGGTCTACTAGTTTAGCACTATTAATACCTATTAGAATATGTTCTACGAATACTTTGATACTTCTATCGATATTTCACATCCCTAGTCGGTGACTTCCAAGAGAGGCGGCATTATATGCAAATAGCCGAGAATCGACTATCACAATAATTATATCACACGTTGTTCTAACGTCTATTGCAAACTGCAGTCTACTGCAGTTATTTTAAATCCTCGGCATTGTTGGGAGGTTGTTTTTAATTTTTAATTAAATTGTTTTTTCCTTTTAAAACGTGTATATTTAAACAGTGTTAAAATATACACCTTGCAGGAAAATTTTGTATTTTTGTTTATCTATACTAATATTATGAAGAGGAAAGATTTGTATTTTTGGATTTTTGTATGTATTGAAATAACTCATAAACTACTGGGCCGATTTAAAAAAAAATACCGTTAGAAAGGTAATTTATCTGTGAGTAACATAGGCTATATTTTTTCATCTCACGCGGGCGAAGTCGCGAGCAACAGCTAGTGATTAATAAAATCAAAAACTACGGGACCGATGTCAAAAATTCTTTGATCATCGACATGTTACAGTAATCCTGAACAACATAGACTATATTTAATAATACTATCAAGCCTTCAAGTTGTAACATTTCCGTTCTAAAATTATTAGTTTTTTTTTAACACTTCATCACCTTCATCATCCCAATATCTGACAGGACCTAATCTATTCCAGGTAGATATGTTTTTTCAATCCTATATCCATTTAAAGAAGAATTTTTGACGTGTGGATATTCGCCGGGTGTCAAAACCGGTTCCGTACAGCCATACAACATTCCCCATGACAACACTAGATTTTATAAAATTATAATACAAAAAACGTGATTTTTAATTTAAAAGCTTGTTTGTGAACTATGAAGATAATTTACATTAATTATTATTTACATACATTTATTTAATAGAAAAACCACTACTTTGCAAAATAATAATTCGAAGAAAACAATTAACTAAAGGAAACAAGACATTATAACAACTACGTAGCAAAACGACACATAAAGGCTTTAGATATATTCTAGCAAATAAACCATAATAAACTACGTCTGTTGTACTTATTTGTATACGAATAACTTATACAGTGGTAACAATTTATATCCTACTGGCATTTAGATTTATTAAAGCGAAACGCACGCATAGCGAATGTCGTGTAGACTTTCGTACCAGGAAGGACGACCTCAAGAATGCTGAAGTCCACAATTAAGCTATAAACAACAGCGCGGGAGAATTTAGCCGCGCTGAGGAAAAAAAAGCGCGCGTCGCGGCCCGTCGCCCGGGAAGTGGGTCGAGCCGGCAACGTCGCCTAGCGGTCCGCACGGAGCGGCAACGTCGCACCCACATACATACCACGCGTTGTTTTCACAATTTTCGTTGTTTTGATCGTAATTATAGCGACTGTACTGATATAAAAGATAATTAATTATTGGTTTATTATAATAAAGCAAGTTTATTTGCATTATTGAATTGTTATCTTACATTTTCAATGGCAACACGGGCACTCCTTACAATTACGTCATATTGATAACATTTTTTGCCATACAAAAGAATATATGTCATTTTATTTTATTGCGATTCAAGTAATGTTTTGTAATTGTATTTCTTATATTTCAATAACTCCATTGGCATCCAATATATTTACAGCATAATATTCTTTTTTCTCCTTTATACTTGTAAACTTGGGCGTAGTACTTAAATATAAGGAAACTGGTACGGTTATAAGTTGTAAAGCCTCACTCAAAAGTTGTACCATGCCAACATATAAACAAGTTTGAACAACTATCGATCTACCCAACAGCTCTTGGGTCATGCCTACGTTGCTTGGCAATATCGTTACATCTAAAATAAAATAAAATCGTGCGTGTTAAAGAACCAGACTCTTGTAAGAAAAGTTATTAGTTAGCAAATGTCAAAATTATCTTGACTCCTTTTGAAAGCATTGCGTTAAATTTTTAGTAAGTAATATGGATTTGACATTTACATTTGATTTATAATAATCGACTACCCACACGGCTTTATGACTCCGCTCTGTTAGACAGAACAGATTTTATTTTTTGTTAATAAATAATATGTGTCCGATTAATTGTTCGAATTGACTTACTTCTGATTGGATAAACTATGTTTTAGTTTAATTCTGACTTACAAATTCAAACTCTGCTCGAAGGACCATTTTTAAATCCTTGTCCATCCTTTAAAATGTTATAGGAAGAGAGAAATTAGTTACACCTTTCTGGAAACTAATATAGGATATGACTAATAAAATATCAGAGTATTTATATGTGTTTTAATAAATGTTAGTGTTTGGTTTCACCTCATAAATCTGACAGTAAACTATTGTTATCTACTATAAAAGTTGTTTCTATCGTATACCACACCTACTCAAATATTTAATATACATAATGTAACTGTATTAACATTGTAAACTCCAGCCCACTTGATAATAAATAAAATTTCCTCTAAAATATTTTACGTAAATTCTTTTAATTATTAAAAGTTCGTTAGCTAAAATTAAAAACGTTCATTTCTCTCTCTCTCTCTCTTTGTAAAATTTTGGCGTGACATGAAAAGTGCATCAAAGTACAAAAGGTTCTATACTGTATAGTTATAGAGTGTAAAGAAAAAAATAACAAAAGCGGAGCGGCAACATCGCGCACTTAACGCGAGCTGGCAACGCCGCGCTTGCCTGCTTTGTAAAAAAATAACATACCAACTGGCCTAGAGGAAAGTATACCTAAGTCGGTGAGTGATGGGATTATAGTTTAGATGGGAACATATTTTACTATTATTTTAGCTTGAATTTTTTCTACAACTTTTTAATAAATGTTCAAAATAAAACTTTAAGCAATATCAATAACATTTCTACTTCGGAAAACTCCAACAATCAAAGCTTTTTGTTGTTTAGGTGACATGCTGCACACTTTTTGTGAAATATACAAGCTAAATCGTTTTTAAAGCAAATCTCGCAAAAACATTCCTTGACATAAAAAGGGTCGCTTAAAAGATTTAGCGACGTTTATCTCGAGGTCATCGTCCTCAAGATACTCAGCTTTTATAACCGATACGATAAAAATTGTTCTTTAAATCGATTCCAAAATTCACTTAAACAAGCTAAATGTTCTGTAAAGCCGTATAAGGAAATCTTACATTTACGATTTTAAGATCTCTATAGAAAGTACACTAAAGATATGATCGTAAACAAAATGGTTTTGATGTAAATAAATACTGCGCCCACGCGAAAAAATCTTCGACGTATAGCAGTTCAAGGGTCATTGAAGTGGGGACTTTTACATTCATTTACTTCTGTTAAACTCCTCAAAAAACTACTATTTTTGAGGATTTATGGTGGTTACAAAACAATAAGAAAGTTCGTTAACATGAGTTAGATTTTTTTATTTGAATGTCGTCCATTTATTAAAGTTTTGTTTTTGTCCGCAAGTGACAGACTGCCTGGCTTTGTTAATTGCAATTTAGACTTGTAAACAGGAAAATCGACGTAATGTTCAACATAAATAGAGCGTTTAATTTTGATAACCTCTCAAAAGGGAAGTTTATTAATGTAGTTGTTTCTTAATCATAACAATAGGTTCTACGAAAAATATTCATTGCCCACGGAGAAAATCTTATCGCATTAAGAGAGTAAAAATAAAATAATACTAGATTTAGTTTTTAGTAGATTACATTAGACGCATTGATTTATTTGCAAATATTTTCATAGTCATGTTTATAAAATGTTTCGTAATTGCGACTGAGCTAGCGACGGACCGCGCTGACATGCGTCTAGTAGGCAATGCAGCCGCGCGCGACTGTCGCAGTGGGCGGGCAACGGCTACAAGTCGCAGCGCGCCTGCCCACTACGACACGACATAAACGTACCAGTCGCGTCGCGTCGTCGCCGCTGGGTGCCCGTTGCGTTTTTTCCGTCGCACAAACATGGCAGATCCCGATGTGATATCAAACTTTAGTCCATTAACACTTATAGAAGAGGTTAAGAAGCGACCAGGGTTATACGAACCGGACCATCCTAGAGATCGTCTAGAAAGATTAAAGTTATGGAAAGAAGTCGGAGCTGCCTTATTTTCTAATTGGAACACTTTCAACAAAGCGACTATGTATCATGCAGGTACTGAAACATTTTATTACGGAAATCAAGAATATAGTTGATATAAATAAGTTTTATCTGCTATAAGTTTTGTTAAATTGTTATCCAATCGAATTCGGATGAAAAATGATACTTTTGTTCCTTTATAAATTATAATTCAAAACTTGTATGTCATTAAACGATATGGGGACATAATTTATCATGCGTTGTACCATATGTTAGAGAACATGCGTGTTTTGTTCACACAGTAGGGAGCATTAATTTATTGCTCACATGTTTAAAACTATTTTAATGCGTTTAGTCGACATTGCGATGGCTTTCGCGACTGAGAGTTATATAAGTAATAGATCTATAAAATATATAAAGTATGTAAAAACTTTGTAGCAAAATCTCTAACGATATTGTCTAAAAAAGGATTCGTTGAAAATAACACAACAGCTATTTAGACATATAGATAAAAATCTTGTGCAAACATTAATTTGCACGTTCTCTCTGTATTTATAAAGCTTAGTTTCTTGCGTAATTAGTTGCATTATTTACTTAGCTTAAGTTTTTATCGTATAGTCGTGACTTGAAGTCTCAAGGTCATTGTATTTGAAGTCTCAATTAGTACGTCCCAATTGTGAGATGAGCGGTTGAGTAATATTGCAAATTAAAAAAAACAGCGCAATTAGTGGAATTCTTTTGTTTTTTGTTTGGAAACAACGTTGAAATAAATTACTATAGAAAAACTTATTACTAATCAAAAAATACGTAAAGCAAACGACAAATAAAGACGGCTGTTGCATTTGAAATGTAATTTTATGAAAATTGTAGAATATCAAATTTTTTTTTTTTTTAAATAAGCTATTTTTAACCGTAAAGGCGACAACTCTGTTTTCTGTATTATTGCAACAGGTAATATAACTAGCGTTTTAGTTCTACAGATTCAAAGGAAGTGGCGGTCGTTGCGGGACGCGTACAACAGGGAACTTAGGTCCCGTCGCTCAGGAGTCAGGGTGCACAGACGTGTGTACATTTACTTTAAGAAGATGACCTTCCTCGGCGGATTTGAAGGTTCCCTTAGTGATGAGTAAGTCACTAACAATTTTGTAATGATTGATAAGCGAAATTTAACTGTTCCTCTCAAAAGGCGTAAGTCACCCTTAGTGTAGTTTGAGTGCATTAGTAAGTTTGGTAATTTAAAGGTTTTATTGGACAAAGAACAAAGGATATTTATAAATAGGAATTAGTTTAAGATATGATATTTCTTATCGTAATCGCGATTTCACAACTTTTTAATCAATTAAGATAAGGCGCGGCTTTCACTGGTGTTCCCAGTCAGATAAAATATGCAAGACATTTTATAATGCCTGTAGTGTAGCCACGTAATGGATTTTTTATCGCAACTCAAGGAAAGATAAGATGATTTAGCGATTAAAAGAAAAGTCCGCATTAATATTACGTCAGTTCTGGAGAAATTTACATTTTAAATTGATACTATTGTACAGATAAGTTATTCTCAGTTAGTTATTTGCAAAATATTCCAAGTTACTTTGATAACATTTATAATCGGTTACGTTTCGAATTTTTAACTTATAGATGTACTTTAAAATTTAAAAAAACCTTTTTATTTCAGCGACAATATATCAAATGAAACCGAAACAGACAAAGATCCGTTCACCGAAACCTTTAGTCCATTAAGTAGAGAATCAAGAAGGAAGAAGAAGAAAGCACCAATCTCTAATTCTGATGAAAGCGAGGCTCCCGAGGAGTTCGAAATGCCTGTATTCAACAACGTGGAAGTGCCTAACGATATAGAGTCGGATGCTGATAAATTATTCTTACTATCATTTGTGCCTGAAATGAGGCAATTGCCTTCTAATATTAAAATGTGGACACGTGCCCAGATAGCTAATATAATGCAGGAAGCTGTCTCATGTCACTACAGTAATTTAACTCCAGGGACTTCAGGGGAAAGAAGTGTAACAGATGTCAAACCACAGAGGAACGACAATATTGAATGATGGTTGATTTTATTTTCTAATAAAAATATTAGTAATTTACTAATATTTCCTTTAACCATTCCAACTAAGCTCTAGATTTGTGCTAGGATATGGTTCACGTCGAATGGTGGGATTCGAACCCTCGACCGCAAGATCGGTAGTCCGTACCCCAAACTATTAGACTATCGACGCTTGATTGTTAAATAGTTAATAAGCTATCACTGTTAAAGTTATCGTACAAATGTATTTCGAAGATATTATGAGACTATTAATGTTAAGAATGCCTAAACATATCTTAGGTATAATTTATATATAGGAACATTTAGTGGTTAACACCCAAAGGTGTATGAGCCTTAATTTGTTATTTTTAATAGCAAACAATGTTAACCTTGAGAGCGTCGGTGGCTCAGGGGTTTGAGCACTTGACTTGTAATCTGCAGGTCCTGGGTTCGAATCCCACCATGTACCAATGTGATTTTCCATTTTTCGAATTTTCATATGTACATAATTAACCCGACTTTCTTACGGTGAAGGAAAACACGTGATGCCTGCACATATCGGTGAAGAAATTTGAAGATATGTGTGAAGTCAACCAACCCGCACTTGGCCAGCGTGGTTGACTAAGGCCTAGTCACCCCTTACTTTAGGGTAGGCTCTGAGCCCCTCAGTGGGGGACATACGGTGAGCTGATGATAATGTTAACCTTAATAAATAATTAAATATAAAAATAATTGTTTGAGTGCTCACCTCGCTATGCTTAGGTACCTGTAACAGACAATAGAAAAGTTAGCATTATAACACAACAGATAATGTAAATTTGCAGTGTTTACAAAATACTATGAATGATTGCTCTTAGCTTGTAACATATAACAATGATGTACATTTTGTATCCTATTTTAGTGTTATTTAAACTGTTTAGTTCTATAATACACTTAAAAAGACCATGTAATAAAGAATTGTATCAAAAACCAAGTCTTAAACTATTTTGGTCGATGGAAATATATTTCGAGAAATAGAAAGAATACAAATTATTTGTTGAGTTAACGACTTTATCGACAAAATATCTGATCAACATTAAACATCAGGTGGGATCTTGCTAAAGCGCTATTTGAATTTTTTTCAACTTTACACGTGGAAGTCTAAGCAGTATTCTCAAAAAAAGCTACATATATTCCGCAAGCAGGCGCGAGCGTGCCGTTTTAAATTGAAAACAGCCATTATTCTAAAGTTGTGCCATAACTGTCGGGAGATGGCGGTGCGGGAGGTATTTTCCCGACCCCAAATGCTTTTCATTTTTCATACAGAATTACTTGGACCTTTACTTTAATAAAGCAGAACTCAAAATTCATTTAAAAGTATTTTTTAAAATTAATTCTGCGATATATCTACAAATATTTATTTAAATAATTGTAGTCTGTTCGTTAAGTTATTTATATTAAGTTAGGCAAATACGTTTTTTTACAAATCTTTGAATAAATCGGTGGCAAAATAAACTGAATACGTCCACTTAATGCAGATTGTCCTTCAAACGTACCGCAATTGTTCCGAACACGAGTTAACGAACGAGCGTCTTATGTTGATTTATAAAAACAATAAAACGTTTCAAAGTCAATGTTATTTCTGATAAGGACACGGACGTCCCCCAAGGCCGCAAGCGCACATTACGTGCCGAACTTGCCCAGTAACATTAGTTTAAAATATTAATGCTCTATAGAGCAAAAACTTTAGTTTTTCCACCATTGTATAATAAAAAATCAAATACCGGTACTATGAATGATGCAATTCAAAGTTTTAATAAGTCACAATAAAAAAATATCGCACTTTGTTGTAGTAAACTAAGGAGTTAACATTTTAAACGGACTTAACGAAACATTTTTATGTCACCCTAGTAGCATTGACTAATTAAAAAAGTAATTGAAGAACCACAACGTTATAATCTGCAATTTTAAATTTTAGGCCACATTGAATTCTTAATCGGCGAGTATCTAGGTTAGGCGGTCTTCCCTCAGGACGTGAGGACCATTGAGAAAGCGATGACGTCACCGCATTTTACTTAATTTATACCACCCCGAAATATAGTTGTAGAAGCAAAATTCAAATTTTCTAAACTTCATCTTATTTCCATATACGAATAAATAATATCAAGCAGAACATAGGTATCTATAATGCCTATTTTTATAGGCAATATATATTACTTATTCCTCTCTATAATAAACTCGATGTTAAGTAAGTAATATACTTAACGTAAACAAATGAATCATACTTTTGATATGCATTGCAATTGTGGAAAATTTCAAAATTAGGGGCCAAAGTCGTAGTCGGCACAAAACGAGCGTTCACAAACAACACAAGAAAAAGTCAAGCGAGACGAGTTTGTGTGCAGCGCGATGTTGCCGCACCGTGCAAGCCCGACTTGCGGTCAGGCGTTGCCGCACCGTGCAGCCGCGTCGGAGCCGCAGCGGCGCCGCGCCGGACGCGATGCGGGTCGCGGGCGGCGGGCGCACGCCATTCCCAGCCGCGAGGCCCCCGGAACAGTCGCGCCCGCACTCGCAGCGGATACGCTACGTTTATACAACGTAACCAAATGACATGAATTATGACTTTCTGCCTCGACGTGGAAATGTTCATAAGTGAAGTGGAAAAGTACCCGGTGATATGGGACGCCAACTGCGAGGACAATAAACACAAAACTAGGAAGCAGCGGGCCTGGAATCATATCGCGCGGATGCTTATCTCAGACTTCGATGATCTGCCGGATAACGAGAAGGCAGAAGCCGGTGAGTATCGGTTAAGTCAATCGAAGTGCTCTCGAACGGTCGTATATAATCCAAGTATCGATTTATGCTACTTCGCAAAGCGAAGCGAATTTCATGTTTAGCAAAACAAAATATAATGAAAATACAACAAAATTTGTAAAAGCTGCTCCATCAACTCGTAAAACCTCATTTTATTAACAACTCCTATTCTAGATGTTTCGTTATGAATACGAGATTGCCACTTGTTCTAATCCTTATAGGGCTAAGTATACACATGTAGGACAAAAAGGCCGGGTCACGACCTAAGGGCCTTGTCACATAATCTACAGCACGATTTAAATGTACGGCTTTAGCTGTGAACAGCGTAGGCGAGCTGTTACGTAAAACTTGATACAGCTCAGTAGGTGGAAACGAGGTGTGGCTCCCTGCCTACGACTGTTAGTCTGGCTGGTAATTAAATTTATAAATTACTAGCTGTATGTAGCCCGCGACTTTGTGTAATGAAAATTGTGTTATTAAACAAAAGCTTAGTAGCTTATTGTTTATTTAACAATGTATCTTTGTTTCCATTCATTTAAATATCTTCTGTCGTTTTGTAGTTACGTGGAAACAAACATTTATACGTCCATCGGTCGAAGTCTTGGCATTTACAAATATAAGATTTTTATCATGTATCTAAAAATAGTCAATAAAGTTACGAAAAAAGAAAAGAAATTAAAAAAATGAATAATTCCCGACTTTGTGGTTTTTATTTTCACATACATTACAAATACAGATTTATATCAATTTCAAAGTTAGGAACCGTAAAAGTTTTAAAAGCATTAACATAGTAAGTACAAAGAGATTAATATTTAATCTCACTGAACGAAAATAACTGAAAAAAAAGTGTAGAGACGAATAATTATTAAAACCTGTACACGATAAAGTTACGTCTATTTTTATTACAATTTGATTTTTCCAGACAAAAAGCTGCAATGTAAATGGCGGAACATAAAAGATTCATACGTGCGTGATCTCAGAAAAAAAGATGGCAAAAGGTACATGTACTCTAAATTCCTGACATTCCTTGACAACCGATACAAGAAATCTCAATCGGGCAGCGAAACGGACTCTAAAGAATGGAATGATGAAACAACTAAACACAAAAGACTGGCCGGAAAACGGAAACGGTTCGAAACACTAAGCGAATCGAACTGGGCAACTGATTCCGATGAAATACCATCGACCATAGACAATCTTAAAAGACGACGTGTACCAGAGAACAAAGATGATGAAAAAAACAAAACAGATTTTGTCGATGCAACTTTCCCAGATCCCAGCTGCAGCTATACTGTAGAAGACGAAGATAGGTCCTTCTTCGATTCTCTTCTGCCAGCTGTTAGAGAGTTTAATGTCGACCAGAAATTAGAATTCCGCAGCGAAGTTTTAAGACTTATCAAAGAGTTTCGAAGTGATAGATTAAAGTCTACAAAGTAGCAAATATTTAAATAGTTTATTGTAATTATAAGGTCATTCCAGTCAGTAAATATTTTAAAAAGTAATGTTGTTTTTTGACGTAATTAGCATAAGTTTGTGTCTAAATGCGTGAATGTGTGGGAGATGCATATATTACGCGAGAGATATCCGAATCGAACAGACGCAAGTTAATTATCATAAAAAACTCGTAAACTGCGCCAAGTCGTTAATTTGAAAAGTAGTGTAATTATAATATATAATTAAAATTCAAAACGATGAGGTCATTCGCCGACGTAAAAGTAACACAAAGAGGTAGAAATTAATATGTATTTGACTAATATTACCTGATTTGCAGGTTATGTGGTATTTTAATACACCTACAGTCAGTGGTAAACATAAATGTTTCTACAATATAAACTTACATTGGCTAATAATGACTCCCAATCGTATTTTAATGCTGTTCACTTCTTTATCCTTTTCTCTATGTTGAATAATTAAATTGCAAAGTTACACTTATTTTTAGCATCGTATATTTCAAGGCATAAATGAAAATCCGGGGAAACCCGGATGGTAGGACTATAACTAAAGAGAAACGTGGCTGAATCTATTTTGTCAATTCATAAAGTAATGTTCATAAGTAGTGTGCCTAAAATACTTTACAATATGAACAATTCTGCTTCATTGTGATTTCGCAATTCATAAAACGTAGGTTCCATTATAACAACGGACCATTCAAGACTATAAAGTTTACAATAATAAGTATTATTTAATATAAAAATAGATAACGAACTTATTACAAGGCATTTACGTAACCGTATCCAACGAGATGTCAGGACTCGTTCACTCAGCAACAGCAACAAGTCATAATAACAATAAAATGTATACTTCATTCTACGTTCACTCACAATGCAAACGTCTATGGAGGTGCGGCAACAGCGCGGGAAAGTAGCGCGCTGGCAACGCCGCGCGATCGATACGACCCCGAGCGTGGCGGGCCAGCGGGGCGCGGGCCACGAGCGAGGGGGAGGAGGGTTGACCCTTCCGATTACAACCGACATCTATAGGTATCTATAAGTACACGTGTTGTTGTGTCCGTGTAGACGGAGCACGTGCTGCGCTGACGTGTCCAAATTGTATCGCACATATGCACAACGAATTATTCCCACTGCAATGTGTGTGGCATGCATTACTATTTAAATCTATGAGTAACAAATAATTTATGTTTGAATACATCATTTTTTTACATGTAAAAGTATAGCTCACTGACTGTTCAATTTAGGCAGGACATGCAAGGTGAAAAGAGCAGTAAAGTAAATTAATGGAAGTAAAACAGCGCTATTTATTCGAACACGAATGGGCAATCACGTAAATGGAAATTTATTTTTAATGATTTATGTTGTTACAACTTTAACACATTTTTTAAAAAAAAAAGTTACGTTCAAATACAGTACAATTTTTTTTTAATAAATCCCCTAGGCAGCTGTTAAATTTGAAATGTTAAAAGCTTACAATCCAGATTGTCCGTGCTCCTAGCGGACACGGAATGTCTCTCGACATTCTGGGTCGATGGCAGTGAGAAATAAAATTCTAGCTTGAAAAATGTAAGGCTTATTCTAGCTTCAGCCAAAATTTATTAGCTTCTTACATCGTAAGATTGACAAGTAGTCTATGGCACTGGTATACTTTTTTATTAGTTTTTTAAATAGAAGGATTTACGGTGATTTTTCTTTACCAAAATAACCTATACAAACATATTAATCCTTCTTGTCTTAAAAAAGAGATAACAATGTTTTTCGTCCCTTTCATTTCTTAAAATCGAATGTGTAATTTCCAGTAACCTGATTGTTTTTTTACCATAAAAAAAACATAAGGAAAAAGCAACGTACATTTTTTTTACCCAATATAAATGGCGTTTCACACGTTTCGGACGTAAAAAGTGAAACAGGCAACGAATGTTTTGCAACACGACGGTTAGTTTTGTGTTTGTTTAGCAAACAGACCCGACGCGGCGCGGCGTGAAGCTAGGCTGTATACCTCGTCCTGTGTAACCTGTCTAAAACTAGTTACCATGGGAATGTTTGTAGCTCTGTAGTTAACACTACGTTTATATTCCAGTCTTAGACGTTGAGTTAAAAACTATGTATTTATTAATGACGCCAATAAGATTTTAAACTTGGTTTCCAATGCAAAAATATATCATCATTTCTCTTATTATTCACTGACGAGAAGATATAACAATTCCTCTGATAAAAACTAAATATATTTATACTACTTTAGAGATTTTAGAACAAGATATTATCTATACTAATATTATAAAGAGTAAAGATTTGTATTTTTGGATGTTTGGATTTTTGTATGTATTTGATTCACGCAAAAACTACCGGGCCGGTTTTAAAAATTCTTCCACCATTAGAGAGCTAATTTATCCTTAAGTAACATTTTGTATTATTTTTTAATTTCACGCGAAGTCACAAGCAACAGCTAGTATTTTATGATCTAAAGGTATATCTGTCTGTTAGTTTTCAAGGATATTTTAACATTGCTAGAATGTTATCTTTGTTTATATCTGTGCATAAAAATATAGTCGTATGTTCAAATTTATTATTGTATATATTTTTACTGGGAGATCAATCTTGTTGATGGAACGGTGTATTTTAGCAAGTCATTTATCAATATTGGGACACAGCTTGCTAAGAACTCTTAAGGCGAGTTCCGTATAAATAAAACTCTATAAAAGTCTCATATATTTGTAACATAAACATGTATGACTCACTCGTTAAGCTTTGAAGCAATTTTCTATAATCAGACGGAACTAATTTAAAATTTGATATGGAAATTAAAAATGATAAATTCAGAATCTTACAGTCATCACGTTTGTCAGTAGACATAAAATTCAGTATTTAAGAAACGCAATGCAGGCAAATTATGTCGTAACGTAAAAAGAAATAACCCCACCCTTTCCATCTGAAGATTGGAGTGGCAGCCGTAAAAGTAAACTGCCACTAAAATGGTCTACGATAGTACGCCAACTGCTAATTATACAGGGTGAAGCCTGACCGAGTAAACTAACGCAATAAAAAACCTTTTTTTTTAATTATTACTAACTGGCATAAAGTTTGCCCTCTCGGTGGCCAGCCTCTAGTGTAGTAGGACGGAGTTCCAGGATCTCCGTGGAACTCAGCGGGACATAGAGTATGTACCTACGTTGAGTTTTCTAAAAGTGAACATGTTGCCTAAAACATCTAATAATAGTGTTCAAAAATGTAATAAGAACATATGTTCTTTTGTTGATCATTTTATTAAGTTAATTGTTAATGTTCGTGTTAATCCTATTTTAAAAATGGACAAAACTAGCACTAGTTTCGCCTGTTCCCTATTATGTGATAAGCAGAGATGTAAAAATTCATTTTCGTAGATTGTGCGACGTTGCCAAATGTTTCTTATTGTACATTATAATTAAACATAACGTTCCTAAATAAAGTTTATCGTGTTTGTGCGTTATTTGCGAAGGCAAGTTGAGGCGCGATCTTTACCAAGTCAAAGTCAATGTCGTGCGATCGCCTCGCCTCGTAACTCGGAATGAGCTCACGCGACATTTTTGTGTCATTTGCATCACCCTCGCGATATTGTTTTACTAACGAATACCAGAATGAAGATTGTGTGCTCTGGGATTAATTTACTGAAAAATAAGTTGATAAAAAAACGTTTTATCTTAGCTAAGCGTTCTTTAACTTATACACATGTATGCAAATGTTTTCGTATATCTACGAGTATACTAATATTATAAAGAGGAAAGATTTGTATTTTTGTATGTATTGAAATAAGTCAAAAACTACTCGGCCGATTTTAAAAATTCTTTCACCGTTAGAAAGGTAATTTATCTGTGAGTAACATAGGCTGTTTTTATTATTTTTTAATTTCACGCGGGTGACGTCGCGAGCAACAGCTAGTATGTTATAAATTTTCTGAGGTTAAATGGTTTGTAAAAAACTATTTCTACTAGCATTGGAAAAAAGGTGAACAAGTAAAATGTGCTTTGATTTAAAAAAAAACTATACTATCAATTACTGGTACATTTACCTCAATTACATATGTATTACACAGATGATATAATTTAATGTTCAAAAACTCACCAACTTCCGTAAATATAGCGCCAAATTTGCAAACTCGTCGCTCAGTAAACATCGTAAATTCATAAACGACGTCGGATATCCGACAACTTTCTCCGCTTCTCGTGTTATGTCGCTCCAATTTGTAAAAGGTGGTCGTAGTAATATTAAAATTTCGTCCTTTGTCAAATTGGCCATCGTCGATTCGTACCTTTTTTGAAAAAGGAACGACGACGTTCGTCTTAAAACGCGGGAAACGGTATAAGAGACCGCCATAGTTGGGTTATTTTCTTCTATTGACTACGGCCGACTGTGCCTGCAGTTAGCGGTTAAATGTGCCGGTAATTTTAGTGTTGTCAGCTTTAAATCTGATATTTATTGTTGTATGGGAATACGTTTCCTTGAAGCACGTACTAGGTAAGATGGTGTTAACATTTAATTATCATATAAGTACTTTTGGTCGCTGCTTTTTTAAGGGTTAAAATTTTATTTAGCTTAGAAACCATGTTCCATGTGTAACATCACCTATTCGTCTTATTTTTGTACAGTTTTTACTTTAAAAAATTAACATAAATAGAAAGATTTCCTAGTTATTCTAAGGAATTTAGCTATAAACTTAGTTTAGCTTAAATTGCTCATTAAAATGAGCAAATGTTTCTGATTGTTAAAATTGTGAAGTTACCGATTTTTTTTTATTCATTCTGTTTACTTCATTAGATTTTTTATTAATAATATCTTGACACTTAAATTTGTAATTGTCCGAAAATTCTATTAACTATTATTATTAGAAAAAGACTCCCTATATAATTTTAACTACTGCCTATACTGGCAACACTAAGGTCTTGACCGTGAAAAGTGGAACACAGTATTAGTGTGATCACTCTATGAAGCGAGTATAAACAAACAAACATACGATGGTATCTATAAATCAATAAACCATTCAAATTTAGCCCCTGTCACTTTACTATACAGCCTATAGTAAGATTAGATCACTTCAAATTTATCTTTGATAGCCAAAGAAAGTGTCCAACGTAAAATGAGTCATAACTCAGACAGATAAATGCACAAAGTATTACGGAATGGAAATCACTGTAGGCATGTTTATGGGTCTATATATTTTGGTCGATACGTCGAGATTCTTTTTTCGAAAGTTAAATCTGTTCGAACGTTAACGGCCGTTGGTCAGTTACCTGTCATTTCTCTTCAAGGTTGTGGTGACCTTGAAATATTGTATTAGTCTATCCTAATATTTGACATGTTTTTCCTTATTTAAAAAAAAAACAGAAGTATAAGGTTTCTTAGATGCGGTTTAATTAGTAAACTATTCTTATGAACTTTGTCCAGAAAAACGCAAAATAAAACAAAACCTTTTAGTTTATAATTTTATTATAAAGCAAGAAAATTATTAATTTATTTGATCAGATAAACCTAAACAGAACACTGAAATAATTAAAATAAATCATGTCTTTACACGTATACATTACGAGTAAAAAAAAAATCCACTTTTGGGCTCATTTATTTAAATTTTTCATAATCATATCAAGTCATAATGTACAAGTCAGTCAGGATTCAGAATGTTCATGTATTTATTACTATTAACCCTGAATGTGTCCACTCTTTCACCTTAAGCCCGCTACAAACGCTCAGATCTAACTGACAGTTTAAACTGAACCATTCAACTATTTTAACTGACGTCTATAGAAGGCTCAATATACTGCAGCATAATCCTTATATGACTTAATTTATAAATTTAAATGAAGTAGTCAAAATATCAAATAGTTTTCTTATTTACGTTTTGTCCATGTACAATAGAATTTAATGTCCATTGCATGAAGTATGAGGATATCTTGATAAACAACATAACAGCACAAATCATCGGAAAGTAGATTGTACCAAAAGCATTTGTTAATATGGGATAGATCCAGATACCTCGTTCTAAATATGTGTACGTTAATCTGAAAGGAAAATAAATCTCATCATCAGCTATACTACCCCGTTATTAGGAGCCTACCCTAAGTTAGGGGTGACAACATTAGTCAACCATACTGACCCAATCCTAGTTGGTTGACTTCACACATATCTTTAAATTTCATCACAGCTAAGTGCAGACTTGACCAGAATTCCTTCATTATAAGAATGCCTACTAATGTAGGTAAATATAAAATTCGAATATCGAATAACATTGGTACATAGCGATGATCGAACATGTTTGTTTAGATTATGGTTCGGTTTAATCAAACGGTTAACAACAGTGCCACCGTCGCTCAACTCGTTTACCTTACTTTCAACAAATAAACCATACTCACACAAGTAAATAGACAAATAGATGAAACACGCTATGTGCTACATATCTCCTATGTGACTTCGGCTCGATTCTTGGTCGGAATAGAACTTCCCAAAGCACGACTGGTACTATAGCCGTGTGTATCACGTGGTTTGATATAGGGGATAGCACTTTATCGATGCTTGTCGGAAGAATTAGATCCCTATTGTAAAGGAATAACGACCAAAATACTGTGAAAACCAGCTGAAATGAAACAAAATTACGATAACTGGCAGCCTATTTTTCATTTATTACAATTGTCAACGACTGATCGTGATAGTCTGGTCTTTACAATTTGCCTAGACAAATTACAAAGGGATGTTTTGGTTTTTGTTATTGTAATGGTACTTACGAAAGTAGAGGGCCAAATAATTGCAGCGAAAAGTGTATCTCTGAAGCCTCTCAAATGTTTTGGTAGCTTATAATTTTTGTTGTTCCTATTTCGTAATGTTGAAAAATCACAGATAAGTCCAATCACCGCGTAGATTACTTGTAAACCCTGGAAAATAATAGACGTTTCTGTAGTTCTAGAAGCTAACTGTTCATGGCTTTAGAGAGTTTCGAAATATATTAATTAACGGGGCGAAATGATTGATACTTTTTGAATGATTAAAGTTACTGGCAACTAATAATTTTGAGTACTGGCTGAATGTGCATCGGGCATAATAAATGTCAAGCGACGAT
>JAOCNA010000014.1:4778993-4791199 GCA_026546675.1 Papilio helenus | reverse complement strand
TAATAAGCAATTTTTTAAAAATGTTTTACAATAATATTATATATTTCCCACGAAATGATTTTCAAATAGTCATTTGCATCAAATTAAAGTGCAACAAAACGAACGAGTAAAATTACCTTTACAAAGCATTTTAATTGAGAGCAATGCTACAAACAAACCTTGTCTTAAGGTAAAAATTATTTCAGTTCAAGGTATTTAACATCGAAAACAATTATAAGTTGGAGATCGTAAATTTTAAAGATGGCTTCGTAAGACGACATCGTAAAAAAAAATACAGACGAATTGAGTACCTCCTTTTGGGAAGTCGGTCAAAGAGTAAAATATCAAAATATAGCGAATATAGCTGTTTATGTACAGCTAAAAAAAAAGACAATTGTCTATGCTTATAAAATGACAAACGTCTTGCAATAACCAGAGGTCAATGAACTTATAGGAGCTATTGTTAATATTTTTTGTTATCTAATCGGCTAGTCTAGACTAATAGTAACTCTTTTTCGCTAATATAAAGAATGGCACGGATTATTACAATATAAATTGTTGTAATAATTATATTGACACGTAATGCGTAACACAGTAAAAGTTAATCTCGAGAAGTGTAAAAGCGGACACACACCTTTGACTAAATTATCGCATGACTGTTGTGCCATTGTCGATTGCTTCGCTGACAATTCAACTGTTTAGTTGCACAACTAAAAATTGCGTAATGTCCGCACCTCACACTCATAGGAATCAAAGCGGGACTAAACAGTTGTGCGATAGTTTAGTCAAATGTGTTCGCGCGGTCTAATCGTTTTCACTGCTAACATAGACAATGTTGTTAATGTTGTTCATTGGTTGACTCTCGACATTGTTTTGACTTTGAAATTGCAATTTATGACTGGTTCACTCAGTTTATATTAGTAACGACCTGGTCTATGTCAATATGATGTAACATTAAGGATATTAGATTGTTATTGCGATCCGACCCTGAGGTCTGACTATTAACGTAATAATTTCTTATCTATCAACCGTTAGATGCCCTTACATCTATTAGGGAAGTAAATTTCTCATGGGCTGTTTGTAATTACTGAAACGTTTTGTCTAAAACTTTTATAAGACCAGTTACACACAAGGGTAGAAAAGAAAGACAGCGATACAGTGCGGTTCTATTGTGTGCACAATTTTATCAAAACATCGGTGGCGGCGTTAAACAATAGCAGTACTGCATTCTCTGCTGCTCTGCCCTAATGTTCAATGGCACAAGATTATTGTGCAGTTTACATTATTCCAGTTCAACTATCGTACCCAGTGCAGCATTACAATTGGAAATTGTATACCCACACTGGAACTTATCCAGTAGGTTCCACTGTTGGATTACAGTTTGGCCAACTATATGGCCAAGTGTGAACCGCGCTTTAGACTTTAATTAGAAAATATAATTCGATGTAGATTATTATACAACTAACCAAGTCTAACGCGGCACTTTACCTACATAATTAGCAGAATTCTCACGTATTGGTGATCGAAAGTGAAATATGTAAATACGGTAGGTGATTGCAGAATAAATTATATTTATGTAATTGGCTGTATGAATGTATTTACTTATATTTCTAAAACTAGTCTCACAAAGTTGACTATTTTTAAAGACTTAAGGTTCAAGGTAACTTAATAAGTCAAGTCAAAATTTGCAAAAATAAAATATAAAAGCTGTAAGTATTCAAAGTCGCGTGGTGTCACAATTAAAATCGCCATTATCACCACTCGTATTTATATTTTTATAGCTTGTCTAATTAAAATTCGAAATGTCGCTGGAAGTGTTAAAAAATCCTAGATCGACTAACCTTCTACCAACAAACCCGTGTAAAAACCACGACCTTAATTAAAATTACGTTTTTTTTTTAAAAACAAAAATCGAAACTTAATTTCTTTATAAATATTGCATTTTACTAAAGAAAAAAAGAGAAAGTGTATTAACTAAGAATGATAATTGATAACACAAAATACGCACCGTTTATAACACAGAAAATTAACACAATTAAAAAAAAAATCTAATTGACACCAATGTTTCCGAACGTACGATTGTCTTTGAATAAAAAAAACAAAAGTCTCGCGCGCGTCTTTCTGCATCGAGTGTCAATTGGTAACTGGTAGTCGTTTGGTCGTTTCGTTGCCATGGTCACCTGATTTCAATGTCGTGTCTTATTTCATATTATCAGTGCACTCTGATTGTTTTAATATTAAAAAGTAACTTCCACAATACAACGAAGTTCTTTTACCGCCATAAAGAGGTCAGAAAACTAACGAACATTGAACTTATTTATGTACGTATGTGATTTTAGTACTGGTTCCAGTTTCAACAATTTACTAAATTATTACTATTTAACCATTTATAACTCAATACTAACTAGCATCTAAGTGAGATTCTCAATGTAAAATTATCTTATTAAATCTACACTAACTGGTCCGTCAGCTCCTTATATACCCATAAATATCATCTAATGAAAAATGGCGTGTCTAATAAAATTTTGAGTACTATAAATTAGTTTAGTTTATTCAGAGATTCTCAAGGACAAGCTTGTAAATTTTACAATATATTAACACCTATACTAATATAATAAAGCTGAAGTTTGAACGGATTTATCTCAATATCTACGAGTGAGATTTAAAAAAATACGTGTTCCAGATTTTTGTTTATACAATGTTGCATTCAAGCAACTGGCCGGTAAGAAATATCAATCTTTACATTCGAATATTTTGTTTGATCTATTAGGTACATCATAAAGTTGCTAATAAAAGGAATAACAAGATTTCGAGATGTGTAGTTGTTAAAATGGTAACGATATTTTATCTCGTCGTGTATAACAAATTTGAAAGACTAATACGAAGGTGTTAATTTCCTACAGATCACAATATCCAGGCACTAAGAGTATCACTAGATTTGCTAATTATCGCCGTCTTAGTAAGGATAAGAACATCGTTGAAGACCAAACTCTAACCGATTTATTTATCCATTCGTTCAAACGATAAACTTATTACGCAAGAAAAGAGTAATTTGAATATGTACACGATAAACTGGGTACTATAGTACTGCGTTTAGATGACGTCATAACAACAAAGTCATTAAAATATATACAACTGAAACATTCATATGATCTAGAGGAAAATGATAAGTAAATCCATAGTTATCACTGTTGACAATGACTTCTGTGAACTATGTTAATCCGTAAATCTTACCTTATTCCGAGGTGTGAAAGTATAAAATAGAATGTTTTACTTTATAAGAAAACTCTGAAAAATTAGATGTAGGATTAAGAATTATAAAATCCTTGAAGAATTGAGATATTTGATGAACTTATCACGCACAAGGCTGGTTTTACTTCTAATATATGATAAGTGAAGTGTTTATACTACGTTATTAAAGTGATATATGACGTAGATTTACGAGTAAATCTAATATAGATTATACAAGCATTTAGCTACAATTTTTTATGATTATTTCCGAAATTTCTTGCTTAAAAAAGGTAAAGTGCAATCTCTGCTTACTCATTTGCGTTACGAGCGTAAGTATTTGTACGATAAACTGCCAGTTCAAATTACACTCATTGATAATTAAAACACGTGCGATTTCATTTGGCGCACGCTCGATCACAATAACTGTCGATAATTGCAAATACTATTACTGATCTGTTCGCATTGTTTGCAAGGAAATAAACACGAGGACACCCACATATCTGCCAATATCATGTTATGACATAGCTTTATAAAAATAGGCATTATTATCTATTACGAACCTTAGTTGACTAGCTGGACTGAGTATTGTGCTTGTTCAATAAATATAAATATGTTTTAATTAGTTAAATTAATTTTAAATAATAGTCCACAAAAAAAAATGAATCGCGTTTACTTACGTCGATGTAAATAATAAAAGAATTAAGAGTTAATAAAGGAAAAAAATTATCGGCCAGTTACTATGGTGTGCAACTGGCCAGTTACATTATCTAAAGTCTAAACAAAGAGTTAGGACAGGAGCCGAACTGAGATGAAAATATTTTTTTCGCGGGCTTTTCAATTTTCTAGCAGCTATTAATACTGGATCGATTTTAAGGAGTTATTATTAGTTTCGTTTATTTCGCAGTGTTATTTTCTAAATTAATTACTTATTTATTGCTTATATCATTATGTATTCGAGTTCGTTGAACTTAATAATTATTAATTAGATAAAAAACGAATCAAAGCATACTAAAAATAAATAATTTGCGTTTTAACACTGTTACAACTTAAGTTTTTTTCGCGACTTTTCTCATCGTCGTGTAATATAAGTTAAAGGCTGCTCTGTTCTCTCTAAGAATTGAATTGCAATTTGCATTTTTTAACGCTTTGTGGAATAAGACAATAACACAAATAACCATAGAGGAAAAGACTAACAATGCAGCGTGCTCAGCCACAGACTAAGTACAAAGTTTCTGCGTAGTAACGTAACTTAAATACATATAGGCAGTGTAAATTGTATGTTTAAACATTTCTCATTTGCGTCTCTTGTCGGCCGGTGACGCATCGGGGTTTTGCATAGATGAAATAACAAACGGTTTCCTCAATTGCTACTAAAAAAATCTAAACAAGTTTTAAAAATAAAAAATATTAACAAATCTTTATTAATATCAAGTTTTATTACATTTTTTTCATTTCGTCATGACAGACTTCCAGACAGATCATAACATTTTCTATACCTAAATATTGAAGGGTAGCAACTCAATTGACAAAAGTAAGACAGAAGAAAGACCTATAACTACTAATGGAAAAAGTTCATGCGATGACAATGCTCTAAAAATTAAATACAATACATTTACAAGTAGATGATTTTAATATGTATATATTTATAGCGGTTAAATAATTAGGTTAATCAGGAAAATGCTACCTTCGCGTTAGGAACACTATCTTATCATGGCGTTCTACTTTAAATTGAGAAGACGAGGTGAAAATATCAAGGTGGGTAATTAATTAACACCCCGGGTAGTAAGGTAGTAACAACAGTAACACGCGCGTAATTATTGGTTATATAAAAAAAGGTAAAAGAGTTAAGTTAATCTGCGTGTAGAACAATAATTTTCTTAGTGGGTAAATCCCCTAGTCATGTGACTAACCGGTCAAGAATATCGGCAATTTCTAAACGGATCAGCCCTAAAAACGCAGGTAGCAGGTTTAATTCAACTAAAATAAAACCTGCAGATCAGTTTACGGTTCGCATGGAAGATCGGTGAACCGGCTCACAGATTAATTTAAATTGTACCTGCATAGAGGTATGATTCGCGTGAGCTGCGATTCACCGGACAGTTCGCGATTCGTCGGCTTCCATAGCTGTAGTGCATCGAATTGAGCTGTGATCTGCTAATTTAGTCGTGGAGCCGCACCTCAACAGTTTAAGAACCGATTCACAGCCAATTTCCACATGCAAGGGTTGAAAAACATTACGTCATATGAATCAATGATTCCGAACACAATTTGCCAACAGTTTACAACCTGACTAGTTTAGTACTATGAGTATTTTTATCACAATCTGTCGGTGATAGTCATTGCGAAAAAAACATGTGGATATTCTCGTCGAGGTTTTGCAACACAAAGGAATGAGCGTCATTTAATCACTGATATATACTCGTAATGATAATATTTGAATATTATTTAACACAGTATCTTACGATATTCTTCCTTGATAATAATTTCCTTGAAAGGTCAAGTTCAGAATATTTGAGCTGATTGCTACTAATATTGAGTATACGAATGACATGAACATCTAAATACACAAATTGTTGTGATTAGAATCAAATGTTTCTAAGTACTGAAAAACTAACGTTACACTAAACTAAGTAACTAATTTGAGCATGGATAAGGTAAAAATATAAAAGCGTAATTTAAATGATTCGGCGATATTGTTTGGACTTTTAAAAGTGTAATTAATTAAAAAATAAAGAATTCTATGCTATTAAATGGGGAATATTGTTTAGACGTGCAAATTTGTAATGAGTATGCGCATATCAGAAAATTGATCCTAATAAAATTCTAACCCCTTTTCCATTCTTTGTTGACACTTTCACTGATTATAACATTTTCACAATTTAATTTTGTAAGGCACTCGAACGTACGTTCTTATTCTTAACATTAATTTATATCTATATTAATGAAATTAATAAAAAACCTTTCACTCACGTCACTACGGTTCAGTTTATCAGACACATTTGTTATGAAGGTTGAATGAACAGCTGATCAAGGCAGTGTGAAAATCAGGAATAAATTCTACCACAGTAGGAGTATTTTTCTATAGATTTTTACTAAATTGTAGTTAAATAACACAATTTTCAGAACAAAACAATTACTGATTTTGTGTTTATATTTTGTTTTATCATTTGATTAATAACTTCAAAATGTTGAAGTAAATACATGGTTCAAAATTAAAATATATTTGGTTCAGTAGTGTTTACAATTCTTGTTGCTGGCAACACTCCACCAAATGTGTCACCCAGTGTCACCCGCTAAACTTAAACTGTCAAAATCATGAAATTCAATTTCAAAATACGAAAGTATGTCCAAACATTACTTAATTTCAGATGATAACTTGCTTCTACTTGGAAGTAAGGAAGTCAATAACGTATTTATCTTCTACTAAAATACTCAATCTTGCAGTTCAGGAACGCATAAAGGTTTTGATCAATATAACCTTGTCGGTGGTTATCTAACAAAGTTCTATTTGAATGGTTGTACTCTGTTATTATTAAAATTTATAGCGTAGATAATTAGTAAGTAAACATCGTAACATTATCACACTACTTAAAGTAACGGAAGGGTTTCTGCGACATTGAATTATATTTGTTTAAAAATGCCTGAACGAGAAGTGGATTTCTATCGAGAGACTTGGGTTCGCTATTTAGGTAAGTTACTACATGCTTTATAAGGAAAGTAATACCTAAAATAAATAAGTCTACGTAATGCTATAGTGTAGCATTACATAATGTTTCATAGTTATTCTACACTTTATAATATACATTGAAAATAGCCCTCGTAAAAGAATCGACATAAATTACAAAAGAGTTAAATCCTTTGAGACTTAACAGGTGTTAAAATTTAAACTGCATAGAAGTATTTAATATCTACTTACTGTTCATCTCTTGTTATGTAACGGTCACTGAATAGATCCATGTTCTACTGCAGGCTATGCCAATGAAGTGGGAGAGTCATTCAGAGCAATGGTGCCGCTGCGGGTGGTGCAAGCCAGCTATGCTCTCGCCACTGGTTATGTGCTGGCTGACACTGCGGACAAGAGTTGGAAAATGATCAAGGTGTGACTTTTTGTCTTAGTAATTAAAAAGATCATAAGATTTGTTTTTTACTCCAGTGTGATAAAACTATCATTGTTCTATATTTCAGAAAGATGGCAGACCCAAGAAGGTTCTTATAGAAACTGGAGATGCTCTGATTTGGCAAACTCTAGCCTCTGTTGTTATACCTGGATATGCTATTAACAGGTAAGATATACCTCTCACATATTTAACATCTGTGACAAACTTCATTAAGATCCATTCAGCAGTTTAGGCTACAAATTCTAAGAAATATCCATTCAACCATCCAAACTTTATACCTTTTAGAACATTAATTTCTGCCTATAGATGTTTACTATAAGATAACCCTTTTTCAAACAAGAGTTTTTTTTGTGATAATTGTAAAAAAAAACTCATTTTTCTTATAAAGAGGGGGAGGAAGAATTATTCCCAAGGTATAGCCAATTAGAGTTACCAATAAAAAAAAACAAAAATTTACCATAATGTCATGTTGGAATTATTTGCCCAAAATTTGGTTAAGGGCTAATTATAAACTTCTTATAAAGAGTTAAACTGTTTCAGAATATGTCATCACAGTCAACGATATTTCAAGAAGCATTACGGCAGGTTTCCGATACTTGCAATAAATCTCATGACAGTTGGTGTGGGTTTAATATCTATACCATTTATAGTACATCCCATTGATAATGGTGTGACAATATTAATGGATCTTACATACAGACGGTGGTTCAAATAACCTTAGGTTTCAAGCATAAACATATGTTTAAATAAAAACCGCTTAAAACATGTTGCCAAATATGGAGTCATTAGCCAAAAATGTTTTACTGGTTATAAGAAAAGTGTTTATCCAGTTTTTATGGCTTTTGTCACTATAACTGATGGTTCAAAGATGTATTAAGCGGTTTCTATTGTAAATGTTAAAATTAAAAGCAATATAATTAAACATAGGCTGGAGATAACTACCTCATGATAATGTATTTTAGGTTATGTGCTATAGAAAATACATTATAGTAGAATAGCTTGTCAAGGGACACAATCTAAATTATACAAAAGACAATATTAACTGAAATGTCATAAGGATTCTAAGACTTTTTTATTTAACTATTTTTTGATAGATGGGATGCGTAGGAAGGGGAATTATTTTCTGTCTGCATCCCTTTCTACGTTAATTGCTTGTAGATGTCTATAGGCAGCGATCGCTTCGTTATTTTGGCGAATAAATATAGCCGCTTAATTGTTTAAAAATAATTCCATAGTTGGAACACATGTGCGAATAAATATTGATGTTTCAATCTTTTTAGTAAAGTAGACATTTTAAATTATTTTGTATAAGTGTTTTGGCACTTAACTCAAATATATTTTTTCTTTCTTGCTTATCATATAAAGGATGTTTACAAAATATGTTACTATTGAAACTTTTTTAGCATTGACAAAAAATGGTAAAACAAGGAAATAAGATCTGATCTGATCTGATCACTGTTTTTAAATAATTTCTTAAAGTAATATTAGTTACTTAATATTTATTGAAATTAGTACTTTGGTAAGTGTCTCAGAGAAAGTATTAATGAATATTGACTATGGTTACATTATGTGTATTTAAAAGTTTGGAATTTACTATGCATTTGGACTACATTATGGTTTGGATTGCTAAGTATTAAGTGTCCTTAAAAATTGTAGTTTCCAAAATAATATTAATCAAGAACGTGGCTTATCGATGACCTAAGTTAGATCTAGAAGGAGCAAGTAGTCATAAAAACATTATTTTATTCCAAAAGTAATGCCTTTTAGGTAAAGATTGACAAGTAGTTTTTGAGTTATTTATGTGGATCCATATTTTATTATAACATTTTGAAGTATCTATTTTATATTTTTATCGTTTCAGTAGGGAAGGAGGTAATTATTTTCCCCTAACCACCCCCCTAGCGACCCCCGTGATATTAATGTACTGAAATGCTAAAATGTTGATCTGTCAGTATTGACTGTAGTGACACTTGTTAACCCTCACATTCTCTTTGACAAAACAGAGACAACATGTGTTAAGACAAATGTCACTATACCAAACTCACAATGAATAACATTTAAAATGTTGCTGTAAAATAACACCTTTTAGACATTCTGCATTATACAATAAATTGATTTGTTTAATTTAATCTAGTTTTAGGATATTAAATGTAACGAAGCAATTATTTCTGTGCAATACAACGCCAATTAGGTTATAAAATAAACAGTATTATATCTTGTACCTGCGCGTAGTTTAAACTAGATCTAGGAAGAAATATGCAATATTACGAATTGTTTTGTTATTGAACTGTTAATAAAAGTATAGCCAAATGATCGTGTATTGTTTATATATCTTTATTTAAATATTTCAACACATTATATACTTATCGGAGATGTTTGGTTTAAAAATACAGAAATAACGATACTGTAGAATTGCTATAAAAATTACATAGGCGCTAATTTTGGCTTACTGTTTTTATCAGAAGTAAAAAAACATTAAAATCGAAATTAATTATTTCATGGAATGAACCCGTTTATCAAGTAAAGATAGTTTATTCAAATTAGTGCGATATTTGTGCCGGGAGTCTAATATCTTTTTACAGGTTTTTGTTCAAGTTATGTAAAATAGATCATTGTTATGCACGTAACATTTGCCTGTAATATACATTTTGAGTATAATTCCTAATACTAAATGGTGGTGGTTAAAGTATTTATGATCTACCTTTCTGATGAAATTCACTCGTTCATTAAATTGTTTGGTAGTAAGATAATTTTGACACATGTATGAAATATTTGATGAATAGCTTTTTATGGCTTATTTTTTAAGTTAGCCTCAATAATTACTAAAATACATGGGCTATCGCTTAAAGTTATTAAAAATAGCTTTAGAACTAGTCATTTATTATATGAAGATGAGTAAAAACGGGTTGTACCAGTTACAAGCAGGGCTAACACTCGCTAGACTGAAGTCAACGGACGTTGGCACCGTTAGGGACGAGTTTTATGCTACTCTGTGATGCTCAACATTACTACGACCCTATGACCTTGAAACCACGAGTTTTATACCAATTTAACACGTAAATTAAGTAAATAACGGAACTTGAACGATACTTTTCGTTTGACGATGCGAAGGAAATTTGGCAGGGGATGGGACACACAGGTGAGGGAAACTTTTTTTTTTGGGCGTTAGGACGAACAGAGGGCCAACGCATCTGAAAATGCGGATGTCTATGAGTTTCGCTATTTTGGCGAATTTATTATTATGCTTATACATTTTTCTTCGCTTATTTATTTACTACGCTGTCGTTAGTTATTAACAAATTACTCCTTTGCCATTTATATGTGACCACAAGCACTGCAAAGTAAATAAGACAACGACATGGGTTGTTTTACGTAAATTAGTGAATTTTGAAATTTTTTAGCTAGCAGCGAATAGCGCCAACTAAAAGTTTTGAATTAAAGTTTAGATAAAGTGTCGTTTTACATGACTAACGGTCAAACTCAAAAATCGATTCAAGGATTGCCACTTTATATGGCAGTACATTTTTTATTCTTATTACGTTCTTAGATAGTTGAACCATGTTTATTAAAAATGTTAATTAAAAATACCATAGATAAGCAATAATTAGTTCGAGATATATCAATGAGTTTGGCTGTAAAATATGATAGGACACCAATTTTTAGTTTATTTACTTTTCAATAAAATTATGCATCTTAATTTATTCTTTCTGTGTTATAATTTTTATTGTGTTAAAATATAACAATATATCTGAGTAATATAATGTTATTAACCTGTATACATCTCCACAGAGGGGCTAAAACCCTAAGTTTAGGGTAACATTATCACAGTATTAATTTTATTTCAGAAAAAAAAAACTTACGTGGGAACGCAAATCTGTTCCTTGTTCAATACTTCACATTAACACTTGCACATTAATTCAATATTAATTACTTCCTTAGGAAACTATATTTATTAAACATGTTTTTTTGTTTGTCGTATATTACGTGTAGAGAAACGCGTGTTACGCGACCGCGTGTTCAGCCTCCGCACCGCTTTGCGAATGCGGATTGGTATTACTTCTATTAGAGCGGCTGTGTGTAGGGTGACATAATATAATATTGTTAAGGATTGTCCTGGGTATTATTTACAGGAGAAGAGCTGTGTCTCGAAGTTTTAGAGTTTACACGGAAAAGAAACGAGACGCCGATTCAATTGCTGCTACCATATTTTGATCGGTTTTATTTGTTGTCAATTCGGTAAATAACAGGTTAAGATTGACGCTATTTAGGAAACAGTGTCCCAATTTTATTTTGCTAAGTTGGTAATACTATTGATAAGATCGTTGACAGTCAACTTTTGATAGTTTAAGACAAAATTAGACGAACAAGTTTTATTCACACGTGATATTGATGTTTGTTCGTTTATTAAAGAGATTTGCAACAAAAAATTGTCTTTTATTGTCCTGAATAATTAATATTAAATAGAATCAATGCAACAGACAGTTATGCGTATGTTCCTACTTGCAAACTAATACATGATTATTATTCTTATAGCAGTCTAAACCCGTGTTTATGTTTACAACTGCGACTATCCTTAATTAAATGAAATCGTCGTAAAGTTAAAATACATAATTAGCGTGTTTCGCGTATTTTTACCGGACATAGTAAAATTTAAAATATAGTGAGTTTGTTATTTTACTAACGTTGTTGAGAAAATCAAAAGTGTTATAGACTAATGAATAATTAAACAACGTCTTCTGGAATAAACTAAATAAAAATTAATACTTTATATTAATAAGTTATTTTTATTGTACATCTATATATATAAAAGAAAGTTGTGTTAGTTACACTATTTATAACTCAAGAACGGCTTTACCGATATGGCTGGAAATTGGTGAG
>JAOCNA010000014.1:4765137-4778893 GCA_026546675.1 Papilio helenus | reverse complement strand
ATAAACCTGGCCGTCTTTACCAAATATCATTTAAAATGGTTCAGAAATTATGATTGAACAGATAGACAGTGCCGGTGACAGGGTAGGGCGAGGTAAGGCGACTGCCCAGGGCGCCGGACATAAAGTGGCGCCTATATTTGTTCTCGCCCAGGGCGCGGTAAGCTAAACCGTTCCTGCAAATAGTTCCTCTCGCTATTATACTAGTAAGGATTCTAGAACCAAAAGTAAGATATTGAAATTAAAACCTTTTTTCAATACAGTGTAAAATACAACTGGTTAACGGTCTTATCGGTTCAAATATTTAGATTTTCAATTTATGTATTTAACACGTACTTAAATACGTTACTGATTTGACAACACAAGTTAGTGATAGGACATGTTTAGTCTGTTTAGTTTGAATGTAATATGATTCAGTAGTGAGTGAGATGGAAGATAATATCTGGAGAACATAGTGTCTCACATAAGTGGGATAAGGACAGATATGGTGACTCAATTTGTCTTTTATTTGTTAGTCTACGTCGTTTTGTGAACATGATATGCGTTGCTAAATACAATTTTTAAATGTCTCGTCCGTCTGTAGTTCCGAGCAAGCTATGAAACGGCAAGATCTATTTTGACTTTGATGGGAAGGTAGCTGATGCTCGGGAGAATGTATTAGGCTATTTTTTTAATTCTGTGCTGATAAAGTCGCGTGCGATCGCTAGTGCATTCATAGTTCCATGAATTGACCTTTATACAAAACTTTGTAATACTTCTTTGAGATTTTTTAAGATCAAAACATCTATTCTTATGTGAAATGTAATTTATGAAAGACTTTTGGAAACAAAGGAAGAGTTTTAATTTTCTATTAAAATAAATATTTTAATAGCCATGAATTTGTTTACTTTTTAAGGTTGTTTTATCCATAGTTAAAATATCTGAATTCTTACTTACTTCGTACGTATTTAATTAAACATTTTAAATGAATAAATTCAAGTAATTCAAATCGGTAAAAGTTTTTTTACGTAATTTACAATCTACCGTACACAGAAATTATGTAAGGATTATATATTCGTAACACGTTTACTCAAAAGTATTAATACTGTATTAATTACTTCTAAAGAAAACTAAAGAGCGTCGGTGGCTCATGGGTTTGACCACTTGACTTGTAATCTACAGGTCTTGGGTTCGAATCCCACCATGTACCAATGTGATTTTCGATTTTTTTCGAATTTCATATGTACATAATTTACCCGACGTTCTTACGGTGAAGGAAAACATCGTGATGCAACCGTCACATATCGGCGAAGAAATTCAAAGATATGTGTGAAGTCAACCAAACCGTACTTGGCCAGCGTGGTTGACTATGGCCTAGTCATCCCTTATTAGAGTAGGCTACGAGCCCCTCGGTGGGGACGTATAGTGAGCTGATGATGATGAACATTGATCTATAGCATAGTTCATAGTAATTTGACATGCTTAAAACATTACATTTTATCGAATAAACCGACTGAATCGAATTCAGTTATGAAAAATCGATTTTCTAGGTTGATTATGAACATCCTTTATACATTATATTGACACATATATCCTGATTTTTTTAACCAACTAGCTATCGCCTGCGACTCTGTCGGCGTAGAATTTAAAAAACAAAAGTAAGTAATCTATATGTTCTTCCAGACTAAGCTCTATGTTTATGCCATAATTCATCGACATGCGTTCAGTATTTTAGGCTACAAACATCCATCCATACATCCAAATATTAGTAAGATCAGTAAAAAAGATGTTTCGACACTACAATGACCCCTGCCGACGCCCTTGCTGATTCTTTTGTTAAACAACTTTTAAACTGTGTCATATTGACCGTACATTAAATAGTAGGTGTAAACGACTCTTAAATAAAGGTCGCACCACACTACTTCAGTTGTTGGAAGTTTAGTGTCAAGTGACTCTTGTAACCGCTTCCCGACCCACAATAGTGTTTCGTTGAAGCTCAGAAAGTGAAAGAATCTATTCAAGTTTTAGAAAATTGTGTCAACTATCCAAACCAGTAGTAAAAACAAAGGTCACAAAAATTAAATCTGTACATATAACAAAATTGGAGTGTCTGTTCGTAATATCGAAATAAAAATTCCATATTTCGGGAAGATGATGTATTTGCGTTGCTGATAACGAAAATCGCATTTAATTTTTTTTGTCTGTCTGTCTGTGTGTCTGTCTGCAAGTCGCGTTTGTTCCGGGTAATCTCCGAAACGACTGGGCCGATTTCGAGCGGACTTTCACTGAAGGGTAGCTGACATAGACGGGCATATTATAGGCTACTTTTTTATCTTATTGCGTGGACGAAGTCGCAAACAACAGCTATTTATTAATAATGTTTTACTAGAGTAATAAAACAACATTTTTGTCCACAGGTTGAATTCTCTCCTTGGGTGAACAAAGTCTCTTTAGACGCCTACTTCAGTACGTACTTCGGTTTTCGTGTGATTTTCGTTCATTTAGTTCCATGCACATCATTGGTAGTACTAAATGTGCTACTATTTAAAGCTATGAGACAAGCGCAAATGAACCGTCGTAGATTATTCAAAGAGAATCCTAAAAACGAATGTAAAAAACTCCGAGATTCAAACTGCACTACTCTCATGTTGATCGTAGTTGTAACGGTTTTTTTAGTAGTCGAAATACCGTTAGCAGTTGTAACTATATTGCATATAATATCTAGTACTATAGTTGAATTTTTAGACTATCGTATCGCTAACATACTTATATTGATAACGAATTTCTTTATAATGGCATCCTATCCGATTAATTTTGCAATATATTGCGGTATGTCGAGACAGTTTCGTGAGACTTTCAAAGAGTTATTTATCAGAAGTGTCGTTTCTAGTAGAAATGGTGCTTCTAGTAGATATTCTCTGGTCAACGGTCCGAGAACTTGTACCAATGAAACTGTCCTATAAGTAACAGATATTTGAATTAACCGTTTTTATATTTAATGACAACAATTTGAATTATTTATACTATATCAGGCAAGCCCACAAGTAGCGGTAAATACCAAAAAAATGGTCCTTCGAGCCGGATGTATTTTAAAAGTTATTTAAAACAGATAAAATAGTTTAGGATCGAATAATTTCAGCCAGTAGTGGTTCTGAAAGTAGGTTAAACCTGCTAGTTTAGACTGTATGAATGTGAAACAGATTGTTTTTTTTTTTACTGAAAAGGGTTGCGTATAGATTTGCAATGTTATGGCAGTAGAAACTTTAATTATATTTTAAACCTATATTGTACGTATATAAACTAAATGTAATTGTAATTGGAATGTATTTTTATATAAAAATATCAACGAAATTTTAAAGTTGTAAAAGATTAAGGTTTTAATACTGTTTTTCTTTAAAATAAAAACAGTATTTTAGATTCGAGCGAGGTTTGGCGAAAACTGCGAAGCACTTAGAAATAATTACTTGTAGTAATTTATTTTTCTCACACTTTTGGTGTAGTTTTGTGAACGTGTTATTTACTTATTTTTTTAAAACAGTAAATACATAGTAAAACATTGTAAAACTTGTGAAATAAGTATATTAAAGTTATTTTGTAATACTTTAAACATCTTTCCTTATGTACTAATAATTTTTGTCTTCTGATAATTTATTTTGGACCAGTGCAAACGTTTTATTTAAACAATTCTGTAAATAACAACACGTATATAGTCATTTAACTAGTAGATAAGTTTGTAAAACAAAATATCATAAAACATGAGCCTGTATTAAGCTAAATTATTTAATAAAATATGTAATATCAATTACTTTAGCAAATATAAATTATTGGGTTATTTTGAGTTTTATTTCACTATCTATAAGTCCAATTAAATTGTAGATTTTTATTAATTAACTAATATTTCCTTTAACCATTCCAACTGAGCTGTAGGCCTGTGCTAGGATATGGTTCACGACACGAATGGTGGGATTCGAACCCTCGACCGCAAGATCGGTAGTCCGTACCACAAACTATTAGGCTAGTGCCGCTTAAACTAAACTTTAACTATGGAGTTTGAAATTATTGTCAGTTATTGCGCCAATGTTAACTTTAAACGGCGTCTATTTAATCGTTTTGCGAAATCCACTCGAAGTCCTTTCGTTATGCCTTGAACCCACTCCGTATGGAAATATTAAATCTATTTGTCTGTACAAATATAAGAAGCCTTATTTCCTATATCACAGTATTTTCATTGTTCGTATTATAAAATAGTTTCAATTTATGGTATTGATATCCTATAACGGTAAACTATATACAAAGCTCCCAAGTAACATTTCATCTCCCTAATGTTGATGGTATCCAAATCGATCTATCTTACTTCATCTCAGTCACTGCCTTTTTTTATCAAGTCCCCTTTCACACAACACATCTCTTCTTAGTAAATACCAAGTAACATTTATAAAATAAAAAATAATATTTTGTGTTAATTTTTACCATTATACGTCAAAAGTGTAAACTAAATTTTAATTATAATTATAAAGCTGACGCTCAGACGAAATAGCGCCATCTATTGACTAAGTTTTAAAACAAAGATTTTGAATTCAAATTTAATTTTTTATTTTAAAATCTGACAGACGAAATCAGATAGTTCAGCTAGTTTATTCCGCACGATCTCTTGCCACGATCGTAAGTGGGAACATCACGAATTGTCGATTCCTTGAAACATGCGAATAATTTGAAAATGATAGCTTATTTAGGTAATGCTTAATTGACGTATAGGTCGTCTTTAATTAGACACATATTATTTATAATACTCAGTCAGAATGCCTAGATATTATTAGTTTCTCAATTCGATAGGCAAGTCGTTACAGAGTACTTTGTTCCGATGTAAAGGAATGAAATGAAAAAAGAAAACATAGTTTGCTCTTTAGATTAAGTTCCGTGCTTCATTCATATCCCGTTCGAAGCAAATTGGCTTCGATTTCGATCAAACGTACTACTAGACTTAGGTTATTTTCTAACCATAAGTATATGGGCCCAATAGCGCCCTCATGCGGAGAACTCCTGCAACCCTAACAAGGTCTTATGAAGTCCTTCTTTATGTTTATTTATAAACTATTTTCTATGTAACCTTTCTATTCACCTTGATAATTGCTGTTTTGTTATAATTTAGTTGGAATTTATGAAATAACAACAAAAGCTATTGTTCTGTGTTCTGACATAGATGTGTTCTGAAGTAGGTTGCGATGCGTTTGCAATTCAACAATTAAACCGGCGAATAAACACGCGAGTTGACAAGAACTCAACGTTGTTTTTAGTTCAATCTCAAATCGCTTTATTATACTCAGTTTTATTAATGATATTTGGTTCTTTAAACGATCTTTATTGCTTACATTTGCGTCTGTAGGGAAAAACTGTCAGATGAACTGCAGCAAAAGTTTTGCCTACACAGCAATAACTGAATATTTCGACTGTTCAATTAGTACTTAGAAATGAGCATCCGTAGCTTAGATGGTTATTGAAACAAAATACCTCCCTTTCGTACAATTTTATTCAAATAATTTTCAGTTAAATCTAAAGAGTGGAATTATTATATAGAAATCTCGTTAGAGGGAAATACGTTATAATTTGATAAAGCAGTTTCGCTGACAGATGTGTTTGCTCAAATTATCAAACAGTAAACATTGCGGTTGTTTTATAACTCTTCGGTTGCTTTCAACAATGCCATAACTTATAAAATTAATTTTATAGCAGAATTACAGCAATTACGACATATTACTAGCATATCTATTAAGACGAGGTTACTAAAGATTTATTGAACGTAAGGCATAACCTTGAAAATCGCTGTGTATTGATTGCATAGAAACAAAATTACGGCTATACATCTTCAGTGTTAATTTTTGATTGAACAATTGAACTGTACTGTACTTTAAACTGTTCAATTTAAATTTTGCCATACGCACAGTTGTAACTGGACAGTTTAATGCTATTGAAACTGAAGGCGTGCAGCGCGCTTGAATTAAAATATAATTGTTTGAGTTTATGCTGAACTTGAAGTAACACAATAGTTTTAAAATGGCTGTAAAAATTACTCAGTTGTAGCAACAATTTTAGTCTTTAAACGCTTATAGTTATGTCATTATTCAGTATTTGCTGAACCATATGGGGTGTACACCACCATCGAACTACGATTCGATCGATCGGTGGACATATGCACATATGCTCTATCTAGCAAAGAACATATAATCCATCCAATCAAAATGTAAAACGATGTTCTTGGATTTTGGGAGTGGAAATAATTAATGAAAGCAAAATAAAATACCAAAAGACGTGTTGAATGTTTTATTTCGGTACTAAATTAATTGACTAAAATTTACTAAAAACATTAAATAAAAACACATATCGAATACAAAACTATGTCACAGTCAAATATATTTTCATTGTGTATGAAATATTATGTCTTGAATTGTTTCGGTTTAGAAATGTTGCTAGGGTATAATAAATAAAATAACTTTGATAAATAGGTATGGTAACACTATTTACATAGTTGTATTCCAAAAACTGTCCTTTTGTTACGTACTTAAATTCATTATAAATATATTGAACATAATTTTTTAGGATTAAAAACATTTAAAAAAATGTCCCAACAGAGTATACAAATTTTAACCTGATTATATATTAGAAAAAAAAATGTATTCCAATTTCAATTTTGATAAAAAATATACAAATATTTTAAGTAAATATAAAATGCACGTTTTCTTTGTTCTTTCGTCGGTCTGATTGATAAAAAACTACGTCATTTAGATAAATTAAATAAAGAACAGACGTTATGTAAAATGGAACTGTTTACATTATTATTATAAAATAGCTTATAGATCGACCCGGCATATTAAATTATGATATACCACTAGCGCCCTCTTTATGTCATTTTCAAAGTCTATGTAGGTTTTACATATTTTCTGACAGAACATCTGATAGATATCTTTGTTTAACTATAAGCGTGGATATACACAGTCAAAATGTTAGAAAACATTGACAATGGAAACCGAGGCTTTACAAATTCTTGACAAGTATGTCAGTTGTCAACAAATGTCATTTTACATTATTTTATATATTTACTCGTTACTTATCGCGACTAGTAGTTTCAAAGCTCCACACACAAAATTGCCTAAATAAATAAACTAATTTAATTAAAATACTGAAACTTAAAGCTGAAGGAGATACGTATATTTTGATATTATTTTGGGTTTCCACCATTGATCTGTTTAAATAGATAGGCTTGGAAATTACAGCCTTTATTTCATTTCGACTCAAAACTTACAGGGATAAGAAATTAATAACATAATTGTTGTCTTTTTGTATTTAAGTTTACCTAAAAAATACACGTTTCACAAAACAAAAGTAAAACTAGCTTTGTAAAAACAAACTGATACAATTTTTAGGTAGTTTTTTTAACATCGTAGTATGTATAAAATCTATGATAACAACTGTAGCGTACTTTAGGCATTTAATATTTATTTTTTTATCTATGAAAAAGTTTTTTTCCCCGTCACAATTTTCCGATCTATTGCATAAGATATCTTCATAATAAACACACATATCTTAAATGTAAAATAATTACCTACATGATATAAATGTGACTAGAAATAAATCACAAGTTTTAAAATAAATAAAAAAAATTATCTACGCAGCAAATGTCAAATATCCTATAAAATCACTTTAATACGTACATAGATATATAATCTATAGATGGTAACATCTGTAGGTTATATATCTATTTTATAACCTATAAATTAACCATATTTGTAATGATTAAATGAGTTATGATAAATAAATAAATAAAATAAAATATATTGGGAAATATGAAAAAAAAAACAGGCACCATATTAACCACATACCGAAGTGTTAGTATTACCTTAAATATAACAATACTATATTTTACATTTGTTTAATATGAAATACACGTACTTGATAAACAAATGAAGAATTAGGTAAATAGCAGATTTTTTTTAAAAAAAAAACGGTAACTTTTTTTTCTAATAGTAAGTCTTCAACTTCGATGTACTTTAGCTAAAACAAGATTGTTTTTTTTATAGTGGTATACGGCTAAAGAAGGCGACTGTACTTTTTGTATTTTATCATTATCTAGAAGTAATGTACGCGTAATCATATAAACAAACGTAAAATGTTTACCAAAATCTAATCCGTATATAAAACATGCTACTAAAAGTATGAAATTATAAAACAATTCACACAGTCAACACCGCCTACGACCATACGCCGTGCATGTGGCGCCATCTTACTTTTAACACCGTACTATTTTAATCCATGATTTTCATATTTAAAATCCATAGAGCTAACGTTTTTTTTTTGATGTTGCTATTAACATATTTCAAAAATTACAAAAAAGATTTTTTTTACCATGAATTCGACAGTCTATATTTCAATATAGGCCAATAAAGATTTTCGCCACATCACGGAGTATAATTTTATTACATACTACAACACCTACATAATATTCTCTCATCAACTGGAAACTTCATACAAAAAGCTTTTAGACAACTCAACGAAATAAACTACAGAACATATTAGAAGCGATTCTTTATATTACAGTTTTTAAAAGCACAATTTCTTCTCAATCACCACTTAGTAACCTTTGATTGATTTGAAACGTAAAATTACTAGCGGGATAACCTAATGTTTAAGAAAAACATATTTTTCTAGCACAAGAAATATCTATTCAAAGTTTATTTTCTAAACAAACTTCCGTAAACAGTAAAATTCTAACCTAAAAGTGACAGTTGACAAGTTTGACAGATAATCAAAGTTTTCCAAGTGGCGCTGCTCGCTTATAATATAAAACAATGAAGGAGTTCATAGTCAATGTTCTTGGTCTGAAGATTCGACGTTCTCAGTTTGTGCAAACTTCAAAAACACCTGCTCCAGTGTCGTCTGACTGAAACTATACTCTACTATGTTCAGCTTTTCTTTTGCTGGAAAAAAACAATACAAAGATTAACGAACACGAATTCTACAACTTTACCGACATTTTTATTATATTTAGTTTAGGATTTTCTTCTCATCTCGATTATATTAGCAGACTAGTTTTGGACCGCGACTCCGTACGCGTGGAATTAATAAAAAAAGTCTTAGCCTATGTCCATCTAAACTTTCGCATTTATAATATTAGTAAGATTTTATCTCTTCGATAGTTATATATTGCATATTTACCATCTTCTATTTGTTGGAAGCATCTCGCGAGACTGGATACAGAGGATTGAGGCACGGAGAAGACGAGGCGCTCAGCGAAGTTCTCTTCTAGCACGGCGGCGGGGAACAGCTGCGCCACCAGCGCTATCACCGCCTCCGCCCCCGCACCGCCCCCGCTCGACTCTGACCTGATACCAATATATATGTCTCGTATATAGTTTTCTATGAAGATACCAACCTACCCTTAAGAGCGAGCGCATTCCTTTGATTAAATATCCCACAACAGTTGTGCGTTTATCAATTGTTTCGCAACTTCAACTGTTTAGTTGCACATCTAAACATCGAGTAGTGTGCGCACCTCCATAGCACATAGGAATCAAAGCGAGACTAAACAGTTGTGCGATAGTTAATCAAAGCGGTGCACAATGGGTTAATATCCCGGTTTACATAGACAAAACCAAAATTTTAGACCATTGTGCCCCGCTCCTCGTTTGTTTAGTGACCGGTTATAATTACGCTAGACTAGTTGATTAACGTGTAATGCCTTGTTCACACTAGGCTAGTAATCTAGTCTAGTATCAAATAATTTAGTAGCTTAAAACTATCTGCTCAAAAATCATTCCCACTGCTGTCATGCACAAGAGAGAATCGTTTCACAGTTATATGTTAACGTTGACTAACGACCGGTTCAATCTTATTTAGCTGATGAGCAAGTAAACAGGGATATGTGGAGGGAAGCGATGCTCTTCCAAAGTTAACCAAAAGGATCTTCGAATAAATTACTAGTTAGTTAACAGAATTTAGAAGGAAGTTACCAATTCGTTTGTATTTCAGACTTAGAACGTCGCAAAATTCAATTACGTTATATAAAATTATATATAGTTTGTTATAAACAGCGGCAAATGTTTACTCTAATGATAAAGAGGACGTGCTCGTAATCTATTTTGACAACAATGTCTTCATTTATTTGCTAATTCAAAGTTAAAATTACTTGTTTTATTGTGCAATATAAACCAGTGTAAACATTACGTTGACAAAAAAAATACTATCGAACTTGTTTAAAAATATATTCGCATCCAACATAATATGTTTTCAATTTAACTAGTATTTATCAGAGGAAAGAATTGTTATGTTTCCTATTTTTCATTCTCTGCAAATTTAAATCATATAAATTCAGTTAATATACCTATGATGTTGTTGTCTAGGTAAAGGCGGAGTGCCGGCGACCAGCGGCGTGTGTATGCTGATGTCGACCGCCTCCGCCTCGCCTTCCGCCTCCGCGTCCGCTTCCGCTGTCACTGACCCACCACCCGATCCACCTGCAAATTTTCTTACTCTAAGAACGAAGTAAACTCTAGTCTGGATCACTAACGCCTAAAAACTAAAAAAATAGTAATATAAAACTAAAAATATACAACTTTATTCTTTGTAATTGCAAGCGATGTAATGTTCAAATGTGTAAAATAAATGTAGTAGAATACAATGATCTATTGAAGAAACAAGTTTTTACCTTCATCTGCTTCTCCTAACGATGGAGAATTTTCATCAGATCTTAGTGGAGATGACGTCATTGATAGATCTGAATCCAGCATCTGAAATAAATTGTTAATAGTTCAAACGATTGAGTGGAAAAGAAAGATTATTTCAATTTAATGTTAATAAAAAAAGCTAATATTCTTACCACTTTTTGATTGTTTTGACCAATTTTCATTTCTAACGTGTAGCCGGCTCCATACAAATTCTTCAGATGTTGTGTCGAACCAATACACCTAAAAATATTATTTCAAATGTAATTTTTATTTCTAAGTAATGACGATTTACTACAGTTCCATATTTAGTATATGAAATACCTCAAACTTCCTTTCACCATAATGCCCACTCTTGAACATAACGCGTCAGCCTCTTCCATGGAATGTGTTGTCAGAATAGAACCTTTTTTACCCTGAAAAGAAAACGAAATTACAAATGCAATGGAGATTTGGCATACGTTTCCGTTCATGTTTTGATTATGTAAAAAAAATGAAATAAAAGCAGTACAAAAAAACAATAAACTTGTCTCACACTAGCGCCATCTATTAGCAAAAAGTTTGCACATTTGTCACATCAACGCCATCTGTTATCCGAAAGCTGGTAAAAAGTGTCCGACTAACGCCATCTATTGTCTAAAAGTTCACAAGTTTGTCCGACTAACGCCATCTATTGTCTAAAAGCTGGCAAGTTTTTCACACTAACGCCATCTGTTAACTAGTAGCTGACGAGGAAATGACTAACGCCATCTAACGTCTAAAAGCTAAAGGCGAAAAACACTAACGTCATCTGTTAGCCGATAGCTGTCTAGTGTGTCACACTAACGCCATCTATTACCTGAAAGCTGGCGAGTATGGTGTCCCAGAGGAAGCGCTTGCTGCGCGGGTCCATGCCGGTGGAGGGCTCGTCGAGCAGCACGACGCGCGGGTCGCCCACCATCGCCAGCGCGAAGGAGAGCTTGCGCCGCGTCCCGCCAGAGCAGTCCTCCGCGTTCTTGCCCGCGTGCTCCATTATCTGCAGTCCGTTTAAGTATGCGTCCACTATCCTGCAAACAAAATTAAACACAACCTTTTTGAGAATTACTTACGTACTAATTACAGAAAACACTTCAGAATGGTTAGTCTGATACTTGATTTTTAGGACTTTGTTTTGCTAAAATTCACCTTTACGATGTGCATCAAAGGACTAGTAGGAAGTTGGGGGTGACTAATAACAGTATACCTGGGCGTGTCTGCCTTGCTGACGCCGCGTATGGCCGCATAGCACTCGATGTGCTCTCTGATGGTGACATTTTTCCAGAGCGCGTCGTGCTGCGGACAGTAGCCAAGCATCTGGAACGCGGACGACTGCGCCTCCTCAATGTTCTTACCGCCGAGCATCACCTGAAACACGGACAAAATCAATATTTGACCAGGAACATGGCACAAAAATTTGCAAATGTCGTTATTTTATTTAAATTTGTTTATGGAAAATTTTCGGGCTAGTCTCCTTGAAACATTTGTTGAAATATGTCATAAGCTGTATTGTCTCACTAACAGTGCCATAGGTGAACCTCTCCTCGGCGGTGATGATCTTCATGGTGGTGGTCTTCCCGGCGCCGTTGTGTCCCAGCAGCCCGAACACCTCGCCGCCGTGCACCGCCAGGCTGAGCCGCGCCAGCGCCGCCTTGCGCAGCGCCTCCGCGCCGCCGCACACACCGCGGGAAGACGAACCTCGCAGCTTGTATTCTTTGCGGAGATTCTGTAAGTAGATACTTAGATTTATGTCCCACTCATACAAGATGAGTGAATGAACATTGATCGAATTGAGCAATTTTAAAGAGTGAAGTTAGTGAGTGTGAGTGGAATGTATGGACCATGTTTAGTGAGTTAAATGGCTGATGTGAGTTGAATGAATGAATGTATAAATATGGTATGCTACCCAAAATTATTTGTAATGCCGTAATAGGTTGAGTCGAAGGGTACCACGCAAAAGACCTTGAGTCACTAATCTTTATGGAAAGAAGTGTACAAGTGTCCTGGTGTATATGTACATACGTGCACGACGAGCGCGGGCGCGTGCTGGTGCGTGCGCTGCAGGAAGCCGGCGACGCGGCGTCGCTCGCGCCGCACGTCCTCGTCCTCGCCCGCCTCGCCGCCCGCCTCGCTCTCCGCATCCTGCGCGCGCTTCGCCGGACTACCCTTCTGGATCAACAAATTAAACCATATTATACTAATATTATAAATGCCAGTGTTTAGATGGATGAATAGATGTTAGAAGGTATCTAAAAACAGCTAAACTGTTCACGCTGTTTGGCATAGATATAGAACATATTCTAGAAGAACATATAGGCTTCTCTTTTTTAATTCAATTCTGTCATGTACATTTCTATCCAAGGCATAATTTAAGTGAACAGAGAAACGTTAAAGTCTATATTGATGGCGGCCATTATAATATCTAATTTTTTAGGTTAATTTTTGAATATCATAAGACAAAGTGACGAATTATGTGAAAAAAGTATTACAAAACATAATAAAATCTTGCAAATAAAAAAGTACAGTTAAAAGTGAAAATTATTTTTGAATTGTTACGTAGAAAATCATAAATAAATGAATGAAAAATGAACGAGTGAGTATACCGGACATATTCGTCCGCCGGACTTGAGTCTGTCGGCGGCGAGCAGCGCGGCGCCGCACACCGGCACGTGCACCAACATGGCGGCGATCAGCACCCACACCTCCGCAGTGAAGTAACTCCACAACTCCGGCTCCGTGCATAAACCGCGCAGATTACACGTCAGGTATACCCTGGAATAGTCGGCAAATATCAAATCATCATCAACTTGCCCTTGTCCATAAGGAGGGTCGGCACAGTATGTGCTGCTCTTCCATTCATTTCTATCAGTCGTCATATCTGAATCTTTCTTTCACACAATCCATCCATACTTTCTTTGGTCTTCCTCTACCTTTGTAGCCATCCACACTCAATCTTAACACTTTCCGGTTTATGTGCTCATCGTCTCGTCATAACATGTCCATACCACGCTAACCTTTTGCTTCTCAATTTCTCCACCACTGGCGCTACTTTC